>JBBPBX010001938.1:30751-75199 GCA_038048925.1 Garcialebias charrua | reverse complement strand
ATGCGAGGAAGTCCAGCTGGATCTCGTTTGGAAAAGTGTCAGCCTGGTTACACTCAAAATAATTAACTTCCTTTAAACTTCCATCTCTCCATTCTCTTCCTATTCTTCTTAAACTTCCCCCTTATCTCATCCTAAGCTGGTAACTAAAGTTTAAGCTAAATGCCTGCGGATAGAAGTAAATATGTCATCCCATTACTTATGTCTGTGTTGTTTACAATTAAATTTGCTGACGAGTTTAATTTGTAAGAAGTTGAAATCAGTTAATCAAGTGTACATGATGTTAATTTTAGTTGATTTTATTTTTAAATAAAAGGCAGTGTCTCTGGCATGCCAACTATAGTTAACGTTTCCATTGTCACTTTATGGTTTTCTGGTTTATTGTCCATCACAAATGATCACAGAAGTGTTATGGTAATCCTGAAAAGAAATAGAATCCGTGAATTACTATTAAACCTGAATAAGTAATTAATTAAGGTAGTGTGTCAGATTAACCTGACTCATATATCCTACATGAATAGTCCAACAAGTGTTCTATGCTATTGTGACTTGGTGCAATTACAGCCTTGTCTTAGATTAGTGTGTACTGTACACAATTCAAATTAGTCATTAATCGGTCAACTATATGTGTATGTTTGTGTGTGTATAAACATTATTGCGCATGATTCCAAAAGTGCAATGCTAGTTTCCAGTATGAGCATCTTATCTGAAGAGATGGGAGATTAATAACTCCCTTAATCTCCGTATAAAAGAAATGAGCCTGCTTGCAGATAAGAACTTCAGCTAAAGATGAATGAAATGGTGAGTAAACTCTAATGTTACATTAGTGTAAGACACACAAATATTTAGTGCAACGACTGAGTATAATGGATGATGACAAGATCTAAAAGATATACACACTTGATCATGAAGTATTTACATGTTTAGTGTTTTATTGGATGTTATGGCTTGAGGGAAAAATTCATTGTGTCACTGTAGCTCAGCTAAACTTGTGCTTTTACGCGGCACCTTCCACAATGCACTGACTGTGAATTGTGAGGGGTCTCATGTTATCTGTCAAGCTTCCATGTTGGTTTACCACAGTATATTGTGTGATTTTTCCATGTAAATCAGATACTGTAGTTTTCTTGTGCTCTGCAATAGACTGTATAAATGTTGTTGGACTGTGGAGGACAGAATGTGACTAAATGAAATAAATAAATAAACAATAATGAAATGTATCTTTTAAATATTAAATACATACAAGCCAAGATGGCTTGCATAGTTGTCTTTGAGACTTTGTACCAAAAAGAATAGTTCAAGTACTGTACCTGGAAGTCTTATTCATGAGTGACGGTAGGACACAGTGGGGACGTGTCAACACATTGGAGCATCATATGCAGTATCAAGGGCATTGTTGTTGGTGAAGACTGAGTTGAGCTGAAAGACAAGGCTCTGGATTTACTGGTGAGTTTGTGTTCCAACTTTCACCCATGATGTGTGGATCATGACTAAATAAACAAAATCTGAAATACAAGCAGCTCAAACAGGCTTCCTGCACAGGGTGGTCAGGCAAATCGTCAGGTGAAGAACTTCACCATCAGGGAGAGCTCAAAGTAAAGTTGCTGCTTTTCTGCACTGAAAGAAGTCAGCTGAAGTTGTTTGTGCATCTGATTAGGATTCCTCCTGGATGCATCCCTTTGGTGGATTTCCAAACATGTTCCTCTTTGGAGAATAACCCTAGACAAACCTAGTACCTACCATACTAAAAATGTATGTCTCCTGTCTGGCCTGGCAAAGCTTTGGGATCCCGCAGAAGCCGGAGAGTGTTACTTGGGAGAGGGAAGTCCCTTATGGACCTGTTGCTTCTCTTACGCAACCATGAATAAATGGCAGAAAAGGAACAAATGAATGGACAAACCAAGCCTGCCATTTTTTCCAAGAAACAAGCCAGAACAGAAGTCCAAATGGACAAGAACAATTAGAATAGTCTGCATTGTTCTGACAGAGCACAGAGAAAATAATAAAATTTGACTATCTGAAGTGATGGTTCCCTAAGAGTGATATAAGTCCCACTGGTGGTACTCGGGATCCCTGTGATAGCTGCCCACTGCACCACCTGGTGGTGGTTGGGTTAAATGCAGAGACAAATTTTGTCTTGTATGGAAACATACACAGATGACAAAAATGTGACATTATTATTCTTATTCTTATTACTTAGAAAGAATGTCGGCATGAATATTTACAGCTTAAACAACAACCATCATAAATGAGCTGATAAGTGATGTAAAGCTATAACAAACGCTTGTTCTTTTGACCACTCTTGTTTTTTCTGTGGCTTTTGTTTTTTATCCTGTTTTCTCACCAGGAGCTGTGGGCTGCAGTCGGCAGCCTCAGCTGAAAAAACAACCTTTTGTTAACTTTTTGTATGGTTTTTTGCAGTTATTTTGGCTTTGTGTGACCGGGTTTCCTGTTTGAGCTTTTCTTTGTAATATGTGTTTTTTGTAGGATTTTTCTAGCTTTAGTCAGGTACCAGCAGCGGCTTTGATGGCCCTGTTAAGGGTTGGCCCACTGTGTTACCTTTTTGTTCTGTTTGACAGGATCACCAGGTCCATCTTTAAGTTCTTACTTTGTCTTTATTTTTCCTGGTGGTGGGCACGGGAATTGAGGGTTCCTCATGATCTTTTTTTTTTTTACAGGAAGCAGCAGATATTAATAAACTGAATGTTTGAACCCAAAGACCCCTTATGATGAGTAAAATAAATGGACAAAATGTTCCCTCGCCCGGACGCGGGTCACCGGGGCCCCGCTCTGGAGCCAGGCCCGGAGGTGGGGCACGTTGGCGAGCGCCTGGTGGCCGGGCTTTCACCCATGGAGCTCGGCCGGGCACAGCCCGAAGAGGAGACGTGGGTCCCCCTTCCCATGGGCTCACCACCTATGGGAGGGGCCAAAGGGGTCGGGTGCAATGTGGGATGGGTGGTGGCCGAGGGCGGGGACCCTGGCGGTCTGATCCTCGGCTACAGAAGCTGGCCATTGGGACATGGAATGTCACCTCTCTGGTGGGGAAGGAGCCTGAGCTAGTGTGTGAGGTTGAGAGGTTCCGGCTAGAAATAGTCGGACTCACCTCAACGCATGGCTCTGGCTCTGGAACCAGTTTCCTTGAGAGGGGTTGGACACTCTTCTACTCTGGAGTTGCCCCTGGTGAGAGGCGCCGAGCAGGAGTGGGCATACTTGTTGCCCCCCATCTTGGTGCCTGTACGTTGGGGTTCACCCCGGTGAACGAGAGGGTAGCCTCCCTTCGCCTACGTGTGGGGGGACGGGCTCTGACTGTTGTTTGTGCCTATGCGCCAAACGGCAGCGCAGATTACCCACCCTTTTTGGAGTCCTTGGAGGGGGTATTGGAGAGTGCGCCTCCTGGGGACTCCCTTGTTCTGCTGGGGGACTTCAACGCTCACGTGGGCAATGACAGTGAGACCTGGAGGGGTGTGGTTGGGAGGAACGGCCCCCCTGATCTGAACCCGAGTGGTGTTTTGTTGTTGGACTTCTGTGCTCGTCATGGATTGTCCATAACGAACACCATGTTCAGGCATAAGGGTGTACATATGTGCTCTTGGCACCAGGACACCCTAGGTCGCAGTTCAATGATCGACTTTGTTGTCGTCTCATCTGATCTGCGGCCGCATGTCCTGGACACTCGGGTGAAGAGAGGGGCGGAGCTGTCAACTGACCACTACCTGGTGGTGAGTTGGCTCCGATGGTGGGGGAGGATGCCGGTCAGACCTGGCAGACCCAAACGTATTGTGAGGGTCTGCTGGGAACGTCTGGCAGAGTCTCCCGTAAGACGGAGCTTTAACTCCCACCTCCGGGAGAGCTTTGAACACGTTCCGAGGGAGGCGGGGGACATTGAGTCCGAGTGGGCCATGTTCCGCGCCTCTATTGTCGAGGCAGCTTATCAGAGTTGTGGCCGCAAGGTTGTTGGTGCCTGTCGTGGTGGCAACCCTCGAACCCGGTGGTGGACACCGGCGGTGAGGGATGCTGTCAGGCTGAAGAAGGAGTCCTATTGGGCCTTTTTGGCCTGTGGGACCCCGGAAGCAGCAGATAGGTACCGACAGTCCAAGCGGCATGCGGCTCGGGTGGTTGCTGAGGCAAAAACTCGGGCGTGGGAGGAGTTCGGAGAGGCCATGGAGAATGACTTCCGTACGGCTTCGAGGCGATTCTGGTCCACCATCCGGCGTCTCAGGGGGGGAAAGCGGTACGCGACCAACACCATTTATGGTGGGGATGGCGTGCTGTTGACCTCAACTCGGGATGTTGTGAGTCGGTGGGCGGAGTACTTCGAAGACCTCCTCAATCCTACTGGCACGTCTTCCACTGAGGAAGCGGAGCCTGGGGACTTTGGGTCGGGCTCTCCAATCTCTGGAGCTGAGGTCACCGAGGTGGTTAAAAAGCTCCGCGGTGGCAGGGCTCCAGGGGTGGATGAGATTCGCCCTGAGTTCCTTAGGGCTCTGGATGTTGTGGGGTTGTGTTGGCTTACGCGACTCTGCAATATCGCGTGGACATCGGGGGCAGTTCCCTTGGATTGGCAGACTGGGGTGGTGGTTCCCCTATTCAAAAAGGGGGACCGTAGGGTGTGTTCCAACTATAGGGGGATCACACTCTTAATAATAATAATAATAATAATGTCTTTTCCTGTCATCTGCGTATGTTTCCCATACACAGACGAAATTCGTCTCTGCATTTAACCCAACCACCTACCAGGTGGTGCAGTGAGCAGCCCGAAAGCGCCCGGGGAGCTGGAGAAATAGGTGTGCACTCATAGACACCCCAAGGTGGGTAGTGGCCGGGGCGCGAACCCGCGTCCTTCGGGTCCCAAGTCAAAAGCCCTGCCACTAGACCATCTTGGCTCCTCCCTGGTAAGGTCTATTCAGGGGTTCTGGAGAGGAGGGTCCGTCGGATAGTCGAACCTCGGATTCAGGAGGAGCAGTGTGGTTTTCGTGCTGGTCGTGGAACACTGGACCAGCTCTACACCCTCAGCAGGGTCCTGGAGGGCGCGTGGGAGTTTGCCCAACCAGTTTACATGTGCTTTGTGGACTTGGAAAAGGCATTCGACTGCGTCCCTCGGGGGGTTCTGTGGGGGGTACTCCGGGAGTATGGGGTACCAGGCCCATTGATATGGGCTGTTAGGTCCCTGTACGACCGGTGTCAGAGCTTGGTCCGCATTGCCGGCAGTAAGTCAGGCTCGTTTCCAGTGAGAGTTGGACTCCGCCAAGGTTGCCCTTTGTCACCGATTCTGTTCATAACTTTTATGGACAGAATTTCTAGGCGCAGCCAAGGTGTTGAGAGGATCCGTTTTGGTGGCCTTAGAATCGCTTCTCTGTTTTTTGCAGATGATGTGGTCCTATTGGCTTCATCAGATCGTGATCTACAGCTTTCGCTGGAGCGGTTTGCAGCCGAGTGTGATGCGGCCGGGATGAGGATCAGTTCCTCCAAATCCGAGGCCATGGTCTTGAGCCGGAAAAGGGTAGCATGCCCTCTCCGGGTCGGGGATGAGGTCCTGCCCCAAGTGGAGGAGTTTAAGTATCTCGGGGTCTTGTTCACGAATGAGGGAAAACTGGAGCGTGAGATCGATAGGCGGATAGGTGCAGCATCCGCAGTGAAGCGGGCGCTGTACCGGTCTGTCGTGGTGAAGAGAGAGCTGAGTCGAAAGGCAAAGCTCTCAATTTACCGATCGATCTACGTTCCCACCCTCATCTATGGTCATGAGCTTTGGGTTGTGACCGAAAGAACGAGATCTCGGATACAAGCGGCTGAAATGAGTTTTCTCCGCAGGGTGTCTGGACTCTCCCTTAGAGATAGGGTGAGAAGCTCAGTCATCCGGGAGGGACTCGGAGTAGAGCCGCTGCTTCTCCACATCGAGAGGAGCCAGTTGAGGTGGCTCGGGCATCTGGTTAGGATGCCTCCTGGACGCCTCCCTGGTGAGGTGTTCCGGGCATGTCCCACCGGGAGGAGACCCAGAGGAAGACCCAGGACACGCTGGAGGGACTATGTTTCTCGGCTGGCCTGGGAACGCCTTGGGATTCCCCCAGAGGAGCTGCTCCAAGTGGCTGGGGAGAGGGAAGTCTGGGCCTCCCTACTTAGGCTGCTACCCCCGCGACCCGACCCCGGATAAGCGGACGAAAATGGATGGATGGATGGATGGATGTTTGAACCCTCATTTGTGAGTCCTGTGTCCTCCTTAATATATTGTGTTCAGGGTGGACACAACAACTTCAAAATGTGAGGTTTCAGTAGCCAGCTCCAAGGACTTGACTTGACAAAACCTAACATACTTTGAGGTTGTGTGTGACGTGACACATTCTTGGCTCAGATGTTAATCTTGAGCGCAGTACTGTACAATATTCTCACTTTAAGCTTTATTTGGCCAATGTTGTTCCATGCTGCTCCATGCTGGCCCATGTTGGTTCATGCTGGGACCTGCTCTAGAATGTCCTTTGGATTTGGAGCCCACTTGAAAATGTGCACATTACATTATTTAATTTGAATTTGTTTAGATAATATATGTGTAAAATTTTAAAGACCTAAAATGCTTGAAGTAACATTTTTAAACTGGCCTGGCTTTGAATGGAATAAACTGGTTTTCAGAGTCCAAAAAAAAAAAAAAAAAAAGAATAATTTCTAAGCAGCCAATTATTTGAACTAACACTTTGTTAAATTAGCAATGTACCGAATGCATCAGAATCTTTTCTCAACCATTGTGGTAAAATAAACATTCCCATTAACATCAATGCTCTGACTCTATATGCACATGTCATCAACATGTGTAAGTACAGTAGCTTGTATCACCATTGCAGAGAGGGATCTGTCATCAATGTTTCTGTAACACAAGGAGCAGAAAAAGGCCAAAGGTCGCTCAGCTTTATGCATATTTTGTCTCAGCTTGTTAAAATCTGCCTTATAGTTACCGTATTTTCCAGACTATAGGTCGCACCTTTTTGCCTAATTTGCATGCCCTGCAACCTATAGAGAGGTGAGACCTATTTATGGATTTCCCCCCATGTTTTTAGACCAATTTTTGGCTCAGATTTTCATTTTGGCCAAAAATGGTGCAGTACCACTTGTGGCCGCTAGGGGCATAGGCACCAGAACCGTAGTGGCTGGCTTCAGAAAGGCTGGCATCCTCCCACCGTCAGCTGGAGCTGCTGAGGACTCAGACAGCGGTGAGGAGGAGGAGATGGAGGGACAGGGACCTTTGACGATGGGAAACCTTCCTCGTTCTCTGGTTGAACTTTTTGTAAGCGACACAGAGGACGAGAAATTAGAAGTGTTTGAATAAACAATTTGTTTGATTAAAAACCGTAAAATAAATATCTGTTTCTGTCATCTTTATGGGCGGGTGAGTGTGTAGTAATTTTAAAGCCGCTTTATTTATGTCGTTGTAACCGTCAAAGTGCAAGTTAAACTGAGACGCTCTTACAATAATGTCAGCTAGCAAATCTATTTTTGTAGGTGTTTATCTTGCTAAAATTAAAATAGATGCAGGTCTGTTCGCTCGCTCATAACGGGTCTGATCTGTGGGTGCACGCACTGGTTTTGTTTATGTGGTAGCGAAACTATATTTAAAGCTCCCCTGACATCATCTTTGAACTTTCCATAAAATGGCACAACATATATATATTTTAACATTGAACTATGATCGTTTTTGCTAAAACAATGTTAAATTAATGAAAATTCCTCTCAAAAATAGTTTAAAATTAGCAGTTTTTTTACACGGTAAATCCGGATTTTTCCGGTCACGTGACTGTGACGTCACATCCAGATGCCTGCTCCAACGCGCATTGAAAAACAATGGCGGAGAATGCAGATGCATCAGACGAATTTAGCAATTTAAAAGTTGATATTTTAGCGATTTGTCTTCAGTTCGTGAAGCAGAAGTTATTTTGAGTGATCAACAAGAAACAACAGGGTTTTATTTTCTTCCTGCTGCTGCTTTTTTCATGAGAGGTTTCACGTTCAGGAAGTGAGCAGGTGTCTGAGTTCTGCAGGCAGCAACTTTTAGAGGCTGATCGGGATAACTCTTTTACAGAGCACTGAAATGGTAATACATTAATTAATTTATCTAATAATCATTCAACATTAATTTATAGTCTAAAAACATGAGTCCTTTTTAAATTATCTGGTTTATTTTAGAAGTTTATTCAAACATACGTTCTGAAAAACACCATTCATATTTCCACTGTTGTACTTTGCATGTTTACATGTTCACTATATATAAATATATATAAAAACAGTAGTTTATACATCAATCATTACATTTAAAAAGAAATTTATATCAAATACTGTCAAAATAACTGATGTCATAGCTGATCATCAGGGTGTGTGTGTGTGTGTTTGTTTTGTGATCAGGCAGTCATATATTAACATTTATGTAAATGTATTTTATATATATATATATATATATATATATATATATATATATATATATATATATATATATATATATATATATATTATATATATATATAAAACAAAGCCACATTTTTCTGTTTAAGGTGTTGGATGATGTGATCAAAACTCCCTACACGTCACCTTGTTCAACTCTTCTTGCCCATGGAGAACAACAGCATCGCAGGAACGCAGATGGAGAACCCTGCTGTTAAAGTGGATAAAAGCTAAATCAAACTATGACAATAAACTTTTTGTGATGCATTTTTTCAGTGTGTCTGTTTTAAGGCTACAAACTAAGGAATGTCTTATGGTGACATGTTTATAAAAAAATAAAAAGCCAGCTTCCTTTTGACTTCTTCAGTTGTTATTAAAATGGGTAAAGGTTTATATTTGTATGAAATATTATTTAAGCTGCAGATTGTGCCAAAATTAATGCTTTTATATTTTTGACTAGTTTTTATTTGTGTATTTTTATCCATCAACAATTAAGCATTCTATATTCTTTATTGTAAATTTACATTTATTTACAACAAAAACAAGTTTAGATGCATCTTCACCCATCCGTTTGTTGTCATCCGTCCTGTTTGGTCCAAAATATGCAGCTGAGACGTCTGGAATGGAGACCTGTCCTGGGTGTGTCTGTGATGGACTGGAGCACCTGTTGTCCAGGGTGTGTCTGTGATGGACTGGAGACCTGTTGTCCTGGGTGTCTCTGTGATGGACTGGAGACCTGTTGTCCAGGGTGTCTCTGTGATGGACTGGAGACCTGTTGTCCAGGGTGTCTCTGTGATGGACTGGAGACCTGTTGTCCAGGGTGTCTCTGTGATGGACTGGAGACCTGTTGTCCAGGGTGTCTCTGTGATGGACTGGAGCACAAAACAAACACACACACACACCCTGATGATCAGCTATGACATCAGTTATTTTGACAGTATTTGATATAAATTTCTTTTTAAATGTAATGATTGACGTACAAACTACTGTTTTTATATATATTTATATATAGTGAACATGTAAACATGCAAAGTACAACAGTGGAAATATGAACAGTGTTTTTCAGAACTTATGTTTGAATAAACTTCTAAAATAAACCAGATAATTTAAAAAGGACTCATGTTTTTAGACTATAAATTAATGTTGAATGATTATTCGATAAATTAATTAATGTATTACCGTTTCAGTGCTCTGTAAAAGAGTTCTCCTACTCCGCTCCTGCTTCATGGAATATCTTACAAAAAGATCTGAAGCTCTCGAACTTGACTTCTCTAAATGGTTTTCAGAATCTGTTGGAATCCTGGCAAAAACCAATGCAGATTTGTTCCTGTCTTTGATTTTATACATATACCTTATAATGTTTTGCTAGTTTTTTGATACTTTGTTAAAAAAATATATATATATTTTTTTTTCTCTCTCTTTTGTTTTCTATTGTTTATTGTTTGTTTGTTTATTGTTTAAGGAAATTCTACCATTGCTGTTCATTGTTCTTTAGTTTTAGCAGGTCGCTTTCGTAAATGAGCCCATGAGGTTCAAAAGATTTACCTGACTAAATAAAGGTTGAATGAATTATCCCAATCAGCCTCTAAAAGTTGCTGCCTGCAGAACTCAGACACCTGCTCACTTCCTGAATGTGAAACCTCTCATGAAAAAAGCAGCAGCAGGAAGAAAATAAAACCCTGTTGTTTCTTGTTGATCACTCAAAATAACTTCTGCTTCACGAACTGAAGACAAATCGCTAAAATATCAACTTTTAAATTGCTAAATTCGTCTGATGCATCTGCATTCTCCGCCATTGTTTTTCATTGCACGTTGGAGCAGGCATCTGGACGTGACGTCACAGTCACGTGACCGGAAAAATCCGGATTTACCGTGTGAAAAAACGGCGCTAATTTTAAACTATTTTTGAGAGGAATTTTCATTAATTTAACATTGTTTTAGCAAAAACGATCATAGTTCAATGTTAAAATATTTATATGTTGTGCCATTTTATGGAAAGTTCAAAGATGATGTCAGGGGAGCTTTAAATTCAGCTGATTTGACCATTATAATCATTTTATTAACAAAAGTTAAACTGAGACACACCCTTACAATAATGTCAGCTAACAAATATATTTTTTAGGCATGTCTGTTATTAAATTTTAACGAAATGCAGGGTTTCCGCCCGCTGCGCGCACACGTATCATCAGACGTAGCGAAACAAATTTTTAAATCCAGCTCATTTCACAATTACTGTACCTTCATTTATTAAGGAAAAGTTTAGCTCAGACACATATTTGCTATAATTTTTAGCAAACAAACAATTGTTTTTAAGTGTTAATCTTCTGAAAGCCTTGCTGTGCGCTCCTGTGGCAGACATTTGCAGCAGAGCTAAACACTCGGACCACATTTCCGGGTTGTCTCAGCGGTGATGCATCACGTCAGCGGTGGGTGACGCATTACATTGTCGAGACGTAGGTGCGACCTATATTAATGTCCGACCTGTTTATGGATTTTTCCAATTTATTGACAATAATGGGACAAAGCGAATTATATAAAGGTGCAACCTATAGTCCAGAAAATACTGTAAATCAATAAAATTACAAGATTATGCACATTGTCTGTAGCTTTTGGTTACTTATAGTAATATGCTGGTGAAGATTCTCAGTCGTCCAGGACATGATAAAATCAAAAAAGGCGTTCAATACAGAACAGCTGGACTTTATTTTTATTACTTATAGTAATCTTTTTTTTTTTTTTTTTTACAAAACTGAAGAATAATAGCTGTGATATTTAATCCTGTTAGTGTTTGATATTCACAGGAACTTTAATCTTGCACCTTATTGATACAGATGTCAGCTTTGGACGTATCTGGGCGTGGCAGTAAAAATGCTGTCTGAAAGGATTGTCCCGTGTTTCTTTGAACAAAGCTGCGGCAAAGCAGATAAAGAAGAGGCTTACTGTGTTTCCTCTGGTGGCTGGATGTTGGGGGCACACCATCTGAAAGGGAAGCGGGGATGCACTGAAGGGATGGGAGAGGCATTTCTAGGGTAATGGGATGCAACCTGCTCAGTATACTCTGTGGAGGAATAAAATTGTGACCATGGCCATGCCAGGCAAAAATAAATCTGCTCTATGTTTCTGTAGAGTAAAGGGTGGAGACCGGTGCTTGCTTTACCGCTTCACCCACTCAGTCTGCTGGCTTTTGTTTTCATCTTCAAGGCCCGTCACGCAGAAAAGTCACATCTGCTCCCCATATCTGCTTCAAGACAGGGGGACAGCGCTGGCAAAGTCACCAGCTGCTGGCCAGAAATGTTGGGGTGTGTTCATTGTGTATGTGGCAGGCGTCTGTGTGCCTGCGAGTGTTGATGGCAATTGGTTAACCAGCACTTGTCGCATGGGACATCATTAGATTTAGTTCGGAAGAAACTGGAAGAAAGATAGGAATTAGGGGGAGATATCAGAACGACAGCCACTGCCGTCTAATTCCAAGAAGAAGCTCTTCCAGCTTGTGTGGTTGTTCCCGAGTGTGAAAGTTTCTGAAGCAGGGTTTTCCTCCTTTGCTCTGCTCTCGTGCACACGCTTTGCTCACTATTGCTTTAGCAACAGATTGCAGGCTCTTAACTACATTCTGCCACTTACATTTTAAATCACTTTTAAGAGGAAAATACCAGCATCTGCCTAACGATCAGTAGAAATAATCAGAGTCAGAGTCAGAGTCAGAGAGTCTTTATTGTCATTTGCACCGCATGTGGTACATGAGATGAAAACGAGATTATGTACACGAGGTCCCAGTTACATCCAACAACAAATGAAAGAGAAAAACAGTAATAACATCGAGAACTAACTAAGAAAAACATCAACTAGTAATACACTAAGCCTAATATAGTGGGAATAAACAGCAGCACGAACATGAGTTTGTATGAGCAGATGGTCACAGATGGTCACAGATGAACACAGCAACAAGAAAACATATCAGCATCACCATGATGTGATATTTTGCAGTGTTTATTTTAATTTTATTTTTATTTATTCATGAGTCTAACAGCCTCAGGGTAGAAGCTGTTCCTCAGTCTAGTGGTTCTACACTTGATGCTCCTCAACCTCCGTCCTGAGGGGAGTGGGGCAAAGAGTGAGTGTGCTGGATGAGTGAGGTCTTTCATGATACAGGTGGCTCTTTTCCTGCATCTAGAGGTGTAAATGTCTGTGATGGTGGGGAGACTGACTCCAACAGACTTCTGTGCAGCCTTCACCACTCTCTGCAGAGCTTTTCTTTCTTCAACTGTGCAGCCTCCATGCCACACGTTGATGCTGGAGCACAGGATGCTCTCCACTGCACACCTGTAGAACGAGGTGAGAACTGGGCTGCTCAGGCCGGCTCGTCTCAGCCGTCTGAGGAAGTAGAGTCTCTGATGACCTTTCTTGATCAGGCTGGTGGTGTTGTTGCTCCAGCTGAGGTTATCATTCAAGTGTACACCCAGGTATTTGTAGCTGGAGACCACTTCCACTGCAGACCCACCTATTATCAGTGGGGCATGGGTGTGTTTGTTCCTTCTGAAGTCCACAATCATCTCCTTTGTCTTCTTCACATTCATGTGAAGATTGTTCTCTTTGCACCAGCTCTCCAGGTGTTCCACCTCCTGTCTGTAGCTGGACTCATCATTGTTTGTGATGCATCCCACCACCGCTGTATCATCTGCAAACTTAACAATATGACAGCCTGGAAGTGTGGCTGTACAATCATATGTGAGCAGAGTGAACAGAAGGGGGCTCAGCACACATCCCTGAGGAGAGCCAGTGCTGAGGGTTATGGTGGAGGAGGAGAAGTTGTGGATCTTCACGGACTGTGGTCTGTCTGTTAAGAAGTCTAGTATCCAGTTACAAATAGAGGGGCTTAGTCCAAGTGTAGATAGTTTGTCTATCAGAGTTTGGGGGATCATGGTGTTGAAGGCAGATGTGAAGTCCACAAAGAGCAGACGCACGTATGAGTCCTTCTGATCCAGGTGGGTGAGAGCAGTGTGGACCACGGAAGAAATGGCGTCCTCTGTTGATCGGTTCTCACGGTATGCGTATTGATGAGGGTCCTCATTGATGTTGACGGTTGCCTTGATGTGGGACATGACCAGTTTCTCAAAACATTTAGCGACTATCGGGGTGAGGGCCACCGGTCTATAGTCATTCAGACCAGTCACTGTGGAGCTCTTTGGGACTGGGATGATGGTCGCGGTCTTCAGGCAGGTGGGAACTGACTCCAGTGCAAGTGAGGTGGTGAAGATGTCAGCCAGCACCTCACAGAGCTGGTCCGCACATTCCTTCAGAACTTTCCCTGGGATGTTGTCTGGTCCGGTTGCTTTATGAGGATTAATCTTTCTGAGACTGCCTCTCACTTCTGCTGCGGACACCCTNCGGCCTACATCTTATTGTGATCAACTCCACGGCAGCTGAACAAGCTCTTTTTATCACAGCACAGTTCGTGCACCAATCTTTGTGTACGTAAATACAAACACCACCACCTCGCGTTTTCCCCGTAGTCTCGAAGCACCGGTCTGTTCTGAAGAAGAGCCGGTCGTCCAGCTCGTAAACAGAGTCTGGAGTCTCCTCAGAAATCCACGTTTCCGTAAGACAAAGCACGGAACATCTTCTCATCTCCTCCGACGTGGTTACCCTCAAACGAAGTAGATCCATCTTGTTGTCGAGTGAGCGAACGTTAGACAGGAAAAGAGCCGGCATCGGGGGTTTACCGGTTATAGCGTCTTTCCGCATTCTCGTCATAATTCCTGCACGACAACCCCGCTTCTTTCCTCGTGAGCAGCGCTTTCTTTTCTTTCCCCTGGAGTGCATCTGCTTCCAGAAGGACGTTTTCAGCAGGTCCAATCTTCCGAGTTCTGATTTGAGTTCGTTGCTGATTTCAGCTGTGCCCTGTGGTAAATCCGCTCCAATTCTTAACAGATCAGTTCGGCTGTAATTCACCCGCAAAACACGCGCAGAGTCAGGTACAAAAACACTTTTAAAATTACTAAAAACTAGAGATGATCCGGGAACTCGTGAAGCTGCGGCTGCACTGAGCGCGGCCATCTTGCCATGACTATGCCATGACTATGCCATGACTAAACTTAGATAAGATGAAATTATATACAGTCATTGTAAAACACAACAACACAATTTTTAATTTCTTAGGATCGTAATAAAAAAATTTAGCGAGTCTTCATAGGTCTTTAAAAAAAAGAGACTGAGGATGTTACTCCCATTATTAATTTAACAGAAAACTGAACCAAACTACAGAGACGAGGAAACCTACATCCATACACATCACGACTGAACAAAACAAACTTCAGCAGTAATTAATATCATCAATGCTCATCTCTCCTACGGTCTTATTAATTTTTCACTGGATCATTGGTACAACCTAATTTATATTTTTCAGTCATTGCTTAGCGGATGTGCTCATCTGCTTGGGATCACAAGCTTTACTTGTTATCTTCACATGTGTTTGTAAAAAAAAATTGTATACAGAGCTTGTGGACGACTCAATGGCTGCAAGGCGCCTAGCTGTAAAACAAGTCCATGGTATCAACCGCTACTGTGCTTCACAGCTGTCTGTGTCGATATGCTGCATTTCTTCTTTTTCATCTCGGCTGTACAAAGAACATTGTTCCAGAACTTTTTAGGTTTGTTCAGAGCCATGCCATGTTGTTGTAGAAAGAAAAGTTTTCCAAGCAAGCCATACTTGCTTAGTCTTCATCGGATTGTCGTGTCATGAACATTTAGCGTTAACATTTAGCTTGTAAAGTCCGACATAGAGCTCTTGTTTGTTGTGTGTGCTTTATTTATCATTCTGTGCAGCCTGACCTTTAAGTAAACTTGTTGGAATATCCACTCCTGAAAAACTTTTTAGTGAATTGTTTAGTTTGTCTTGGAATGACTTGCAACCTCTCCAGACAGCTAGGTATCAGCTCCTCCACCGGTCTGGCTCTGTTACTACATCACTCTGTGATATAGAGGAACACCAGAAGTGGGCTGTCTTCACCGTCCCTCGCCACTTTTGTCCGTCCAGAGGTCACACCGAGTTGATCAGACCACAGCTCCCTATCGAAGAGAGGAGTCTTTGGGAAAGAGCCTCCCTCATAAGTCATGTGCCAGAATCATTGAGTCTTTTGTATTAAATATCTGGAAAATATTACAGTACATGTGAGTTCTTATACAAACACGTATATGACATGTTTTTTAAAATAACATACTTTGGTGTAACATAAAGTATTCAAGTCAAAATCTTCAAGTCTAAGTGAAGTCATCTAAACGACTAGATGGGGGGAAAAAGCAGGTCTGTTGATAAAACCTGGATATAAAATGAACTTTTATAAAAGTCAGAGATTGTTTTCTCATCTGCAGAGCTCGGGTGTGTGCGTCAGAACAATATCTATAAGAAGAAGAGATAAGTTGGAATCTTACAAATTACAATTTTTTTTTAACTAACTACAAAGTTGCTGTGCCTCATTGATATCCAGTGGCGGTTCCTCCTATGGGCGACAGGGGCGGCCTCCAGCAGAGGGTGGCATAACATTGCGCAGTTTAGGAAAAAGAGAAAAGAAGAAGAAGAGGAGACACCGCTCCTTGTTTTCTTTTAAAAATAAATCTTTTACAACTTTTTTTAACAACATATAGCACAGAACACCACTACCGCACTGCTCCTGGGCCGCCCCGCCCTTCATTTATTCCCATGTCATCAGTTTATCACCGCAGCAGCTGCGGGGGCCTCGGCCCCTGCCTCCACTTTTAGTTTCGTTTTTGTTACGTGCCTGATAGTGCAGAGAAGAGAAGGATTAAAAAGAGAGGTTCTGGAAACAGACGCAGCTAAATGTACAAACATTGACACATGTTTCATTCAAACAGCTGCAGATTATTCAACCCTTTAAAGAAATTGGCCTGAATTGATCATAAAACTTTGTAAAAACGGGAGATTTGTGCAGTTATGACAATTTTTAAGATGTGACTTAGTGTCAGGAGCAGAGCCAGGTGTGATGAGGGGATTGTTCTTGTCAGTATGAAGGAACATGTGAGCTGTTGTAACTGTGTGTGAACAAACAGTTCCAAAATAAACACTTTCTAAACGACAGTAGTGGCTCATTATATTTTTATCATTCAAAGTAAGATAATAAATACATAAAGCAATGAAAGGGAATACAGGTAGTCCCCGAATTACGAGCGAGTTCCGTTCCTCCGAGGCGCTCGTAAAGCGAAAATTCGTAACTTGGAACGGCCGCCACGTGTCTCGTAAGTCCGGAATTTCGCTCGTAAGTTGGAACGGTTTTGCTAGCGCGACTACAAACACTCGTTTTTCATCGAAAAACTGCTTACGAGTGCATAAAAATGATCGGAAACGTGTGTCCACATGTTTAGCTAACGAACTGTGGTGAAAAAACACAGAAAAACTCGGTATTTTTTGCGTTTTTTCCAAAAATTCGCCAGCTCGTAAGTCCGGAACCTCGTAGGTCAGAGCTCTCGTAAGTCGGGGACTACCTGTAGTATGAAAGTACTGTGAAATAAACCTGCACATTTTGCCATTGAAAATATATTAATTGGTTAAGTTAAAATGTGTGTTTTTTAAATCACATGTGCTAAAGCTTTACAGATTATTGTCCTGATGCAGGCTCAATAAATTTAGTCCTCTGGACAGATTCTTCTTTGTATCAAAAAGGCTTCTTCAGTCTGAGGAGCTGTGACAAACTCAGTCATCTTTCCTCCTTGATAGAGAGGAACGATGGTTTGAGAGAGGAGTAAAGGAGGCCATCTTTGTGAAAAGAAACCGTCCATCATTAAACAGAGGTGGAGGCCTCCGTGTTCAACTGTCCCCCTCTTACAATGCTGTTATTGCTAAGTATCTTACCATTCACATAATTTGTAAAATATTTGATAATGTTCTTATAGAAACAATTCTTGAATAATGTTCATACAGTGTTAATGCTACATGCTTGTTTCAGGCTACTTCTTGTTCTGCCATTAACTCTAAAATACTTGTTTAATAGTTTATACAAAGTGTATGTAGGTAAAACTAGATGTTGGGGTTGCTCGCCCAGGGCGCCAAATAGGCTAGAACCACCACTGTTGATATCCCTTGGTAATAAATCTGTTTTTTGTTGTTTTATCCCACGTTGCACAGTATTGTCATCAGTTTATCACATGCAGCGGCTCAGTACTGTGATGAACTGCTGACAAAATATATCTGGTATTGGTTAACTACCCATTAGCTCCTGACGCATTCCCTAGTAGTTTATCAAATTTTGTGTACCTTATTGTAAAGTGTTACTGGAAATTGATTTCTGTTTGCGTATTTATACAACCAAATAACCAAAGCAAATAGCTAGCTCTAAGCTTCTGCCAAGAACAGACGCTCCTCCTCTCCCTCTTCGCTTTGCTTTGCTGCTCTGTCTGTCTGTGAAACTGCTTTTGGGCCTCTCTTGCATATCTTCCGAACAAAAAAATGATGGACTTATTTGGCCAGTTGGTCCTCTACACAATTTGATAACATTTCTTCAAAGAGAAGACAGGCTTTAGGCGAGCCGATTGCCTTGTTGGCACGCACGCAGCTGGATATCTCATCGACTTTGAAGACTTGATGACGTGTCTATCTCTGCTGTCATCTGTGGATCTAAAGGACACATATTTAATTGGATTTATGATAACTGGTTCCTGCTTTTTGGACTCGGCCGGTTGCTGGTTTTATCTACAATTTAAGGAAGTTCATCTGCAGCAAATTTGAGACCCGACCACGCTGCTTGCCTTTGTGATGGCTTGGTTCTTGCCTGTGTACCCAGACTCAGTTGCCTTGGGCATAATGTATCAGATCTTGGGGATTTTTACAAAAGTACTTTCCATTGGTGTGTGGCCACATAATTTTGGACATTTTCTGAATCTTTTGGACCAACACAGACTCAAGACAGATGTCATTATGTTCTGTCTGTATTCAAAACAACTGTATGTTTATCTAATCTGGTTCCCCGGCTGGCCTTCAAGGCCTCCTTATCTGAATTCGCCTGGAGGACATGTAATCTGACGTTCACCCCCCACCCATCGAGGAACTCCACCGTCAACCAGAGTGAACCAGCTGAATAAACATTCTGTCATCATTTCAAGACTCTTGGATTCTCATTAGCATTGACCTTGGCCATTCCCCGACATCCTCGAGAATGTTTACAGATCTCATCGGAGGAGCTGTTGATTATTCCATCCTTATCAGATCTCTTACGGTGACCTCGAGAGTATCTATGAATATTGCTCATTGTTCTCGGTGTCTCCCCGCTCTGCAGACTGTCTACGTCATTATGTGCTTATCTGTGCGAGGTGTTTTTTAATATTATAATTTTTTTCTCAGGCATGAAGAAAGATTTTAATAGGAATTTTTCGCCTCCATTTCCTAATGTGTCTAATTTCATTACTTTTTGTCTGTCTAAGCAAATCTCACTTGTAAATGAGTCTTCGAGGCTCAATGTGACTTATCTGTCTAAATAAAGGTTGAATTTAAAAACCCTTCCTGTGCAGCCTGGGCTACTTCCTGCAGGAAAACTACATTTGGTTTAGTTTTCATTGGTTTTGTTATAGAACAATGGCAATCCACCATTGTCTTGGCTACATCCACACTAGAGCTGTCATTTCTAACCTGAAACCGAAAACCAGCCCAGCCTGACATGGATGAGGGCCGGGCAGTTATAATGTGATTAATTGGCAGGTTGGGCCAGTCTTTGGCTTTTAATTAGGTCAGGATTAGCCGTGATCCAATTATATGATAACTAAGGGTGCACCGATAAATCAGCCGGCCAATTTATCAACCCCCATATGCTTAATTTTAGGAAATTGGCCGATACTTGCACGAGAAACTGATTTTACAGATTTTTTTTTGTTTTAACAACAATTTTCTGAACTTCATTCATATTTCAGAGCACTACCTCATGACCAGTTAAAACAAATTTGAATTGTTTCTGGGATATTGTTCAAGGATATGTTTTTCAATAAAATAACAATGGAAAATTGAAGGTGCATTGTGACCTTATAACACCTGACAGTGTCACTTACACAACTTCAGGTAGTCCCCGACTTACGAGCGAGTTCCGTACCTAGGGGGCGCTCATATGTCAAAAATTCGTAAGTAGGATCATAAATTTAAAAAAAAAAAAAACTTTTTTATTTTATTTTATAAATGAATACATGTGAAGGAAACATGAGGGAGCCACCAGATTGTGTCTTTAAACACATACGATGCCACCCAGATGTAAAGGATATATAGGAGGTCAGTATTAAGCTGACCTCTTTACCTTAATTAATTTACTTATTCAGATTGAATAGTAATTTCACGGATTCTTTTGTTTTTCCATTTACTTTTTCTCTGTAGTCGGCCATGAGGTTGGCCGTTGAACCAATCTCTGAATATAGATTGTTCATAAAAAGAAACTTAAAATCACGTTCATCCTCCATACCTGGCTCATTCCTATCACCAAAAAAGGCTTCGAAAAGTCTGTCATAATATGGGATTGGATGTTCATTCTGCCCCTGAGTGATTTTCAATGCGGCTTGGTAGCCAACGTCTCCCATGCGAGGAGCATATTCTTGCAGTAGAGTTTCGCAGAAAAGTTTGTAATCCTTCAAAATGGCGACTGGTTGACGCGCAATGAAGTGCTGCACCTTTCTGCTTGAGGTGAGTTTGATTAAACCGACTTTATCGTCGACCGTAGCGTTCGGATAGCATGCCAGTTTAAACTCAATGTCTTTCAGATAGGTATCGGTTTCAGTTGAACCATATTGCCCTGGCTCAAAACGTTGAACGAACTGGGAAATTTTATGGAGTCGTTCTATTGGGACAGCGAATTGAGAGCCATTGATAGTGATATACCCACCCATCTGCGCACCAGGTACACCTGTTGACATGGGGTACGTAGGTACCTGCCATTGGGTTATCCCAGCAAATGTCTGTTGAGGTGGGGGTGGTGGCGGAGGGAGTAGTGCATCGGGCATGGGCGGGGGCGGTGGAGGAGGGAGTGGGTCATCAGGTATGGGAGGGGGCGGCGGAGGTGGTGGATTCTCAAGGTGTTTACTCATGAGATCCAAACATTTTCTCTCTTCTTCAAAGAGTTTGTTCATTGCTGATGCACGCTCTATTCGACAACTGTTCAGTTGGACTCTTAACCCATCATTTTCACGTTGTAACATCATGTGCTGTTCTTGTGATTTTCTATAATCATCTTGCAGCCTTGTGTACCGTAGTGATAATGATTCCAGGGTGTCCGTGCATTTGTCCAGCGCGTCTCGTGCCTCCCCACAATCCGCCTGAAGCGACTTGTACTGATGGTAATACTTATCCTTCTCCACCACACATTTTTCCAAATCATCTTGTGATTGTTCAAAATCCCTTTTTAACACTGTGCATTCTTCGTAGAGACTACGCGTTTGTTCAGCGCTGCCAATACTCGACTGTGTTAAACTCCTTACCTCCTGCTGTAAAGTGGCAACCTCCATTTGTGCTGTTAAACATGATGTAGAGACAGCCCGGCGTGCAACAGTTTCAAAGTCTAGCTTGGCCTTTAACAGAAGGCTTAATTTAGCCAAACGTTTATCTCTGTCTGCTTTCTTTTCAGCCGTTGTGGTTCCAGCTGTTACAATTTTTAATGCTCTGTCCACATCTGATTCCTCCATCAACTGTGACTCTTCATGGTAATTTGTGATGGACCCTGTGAGTGAATATAAGGCACGTTCGATCCAATCTGCTTTGGTCGGGTCGTAGCCTTCAGTTGGCACAGGTTGCCCTGTATCAGTGGTATCAGGGGTCTCACCCTCTGTGCCTGCCATCTTTTATCTGGATTTTCAGTGAAAATCAAAATAAAAGATGCTCTGTATTCGTTACTCTAAACTTTTCACTATTTGAAATAAACAGGAAAGTTTAAATGTGCACAGGATAACTGTGGAAGATTATGTGTCAGAGAGAAGGAAGAGAAAGAAAAAAAAGTTGCAGTTATCTGGAGTGAAAACTGTACTTTTGTTTGTTATTTTAAATTCTTTTGTATTTAAAATAAGCAAAAATGTTTGTCTGTACCTCTGTTATTCTAAAAAAATTATTTAAAATAAACAGGAGTTATTGTTTGTGTACAGAACAACTTTAGAGCTGGTAATTCACCATAAAAATGCTGACTTTTTATGATGATTTTGAGAAAACTCATCTGTTAACGTCTTTTAACCAACAGGGGGCAGCTTCAAGTCTTAATGTTATCACGAGGAGACTGATTTTTCTATTCAGTATTTAAACTAAAAACAACCTTTTAGAGTTAGTTTCTAGTGTGTCCGTGATAAACGCTCGAACCACGTTCTTGTCAGAGACAAATTTATGTGGTTAGACAGTTTAGATGGCTTCAAATTAGTTTTTAAACTTTAAGTGAAATCTCAGTTTGTCCTGTGAGTGTGAACTGCCTGTCACCCAAAGTGCACCTGGAAATGACGACAAAAATAGGCGGGTCGACACAGCGCGTCACCAGCTTCCTTACTCGAGTGAGGCGGAGCTCGCTACACAGATACGTGACGTCAACCAATCAATCACAGCGCTTGTAGTACTATTCTCAAGCATTCATGGTGAATGTAGTTTTCTTACCTTCGACCAATGCAGTGCCGGAAATGACGACAAAGTGGGCTGTCGCAACGGCGTGCGTTCCCACTTCAGCGAATCAGCGCTCGCTACGAGAGTGATTGACAGCTCACAGCCCTCGTTTTATCCAATCACAGCTCATAAACAAACGTGTAGGACACGTAGCCTTTAACGTTACCTTAGCACAATAGAGCGCAACTTTATAGACTCTTAAACAACTCAAACGCTTCAAATTAACTTCCCAAAATTCTGAAACATGACAATCACATTTAAAACAGGCACAACTTAGCTACGCTCAGTAACCAGCACGTCAACTGTAACATGACACGGACTCCTTCGGAGCCGCGTTCAGGTCGGTTCCGGTCCACTTTAAAGGAGCAGAATTCGGGTTTCAGAACCACTATCCGACACGCTCTAACAGTAATATGCTTCTTTGACCTGCTCTAACATGTAAAATACCAGCATAGCAATCTTGTTGATGTTAATAACAACTTTCAGGCAGTTTGACTCGGCGGTCAACAAAGCTTTGTACAGGAGTCTGTGAGTGAACTGGACCAAACAGAACCAGAACCCTCCCACAGACCACGGGCTGACAAAACTTCAACTAAAAGCTTCCAACAGCGTGTTAAGGAGTTGAACAATAACAATCTCTCAGCTTCAAATGATAAAAACATGCAGAATCTGCTTGTCTTGAACACCTCAGCCAAAAATTATCACCTTCAGAGTCCAAAAATTGGAATAATCATGCCAACATAACGTTTCAAGTTCATGATGGATCACAGATTTATGAATAAACGTTCAGAAACTCGTACGGACCACCAGATGAAGGAAACATGAGGGAGCCACCATATTGTGTCTTTAAACACATACGGTGCCACCCAGATGTAAAGGATGAGGTCAATATTAATACTGACCTCTTTACCTTAATTAATTTACTTATTCAGATTGAATAGTAATTTCACGGATTCTTTTCTTTTTCCGTTTACCCAATATTTCTGTGATCTTTATGATGGATAAGTAAAACAGAAGCCATAGAGTGACAATGGACACGTTAACTTAGTTTGGTGTGCCAAAGACACTACCATTTATTTAGAATAAATCAACTAAATTAACACCATTACACTTGATTGACATGATTTCACTTTCTTTCAATTTAATACGTCAGCACATTTAAATTGTAACACAACAGACATAAATACAGGATGTTAACATACTTAGTCTGAGGCTCTATGACTTAAATAGTTTCCAGCTTAGAATTGAGGGGAAAAGAGATAGGAGGAAAGATGGAGAGATGGTTTAAAGGAAATTGTCTTGAGCATGTTACCAGAAGTGACACTTCCCATCAGATTTCTGCTGAAATCCAGGTACGTTTGTAAACAACTCTTTACCTTTGACGATGAGTCTGATAAAGAGATGACACCAGCCTTTCAGATGCACAGAGTCCTTCAGGCCCAGTTCTTCCGAGCCGGTCCTCGTTTACGTTTCAACGTCTCCTGGGATCCGCGTCGATCATCAGAAAATATGTCAGCTACTGGTTGACTTCAAGATAACTTATTCCAGAAAGGAATTTAATTCAAGTTCTGAGCTGGTACGCTCGGTTCTAAGTGGACCAATAACAAGCATGTTATCAGCCTTTAACTGAATGACTGTCCTTAGCGATTGACTGAGTTCATCCAGCTCTTTGGGACGACCTCACATCTTGAAGTTCCCAGCAGACTTCCTCGTTCCAGCAAAAACTTAGAACTTAATAGAAGATCTGAGAGGAGCGAGACTTGTCTCTTTTTCATTGGTCCAAAACCAGTCGAGCAGTTCACTTGTTATCACGATTCAAGGTGAAATCCAGAGCAGAGGGAAATTGTTTAGGAAAAGTATCTGAGTGAAGAGACTTTCAGACGCTAGATGAGAGTTTAGCTGAAACTCAACAAAAACAATTTCTGTGTAAGTCAGTTTGACCTTTTATCTGAACTTTGACACCCTTTCATTCGATCAAGTAACACATTAATGTTTCACATTTAAAGAATAACAGCATATAACATATATCATGAAAATGACAAAAGTTATTCTTTTGATTACATTAGCATAAAATTAAAGAAGCCAATAGTCTCTTTTGGTGACTATGTTCTCAGATTACAACTAATGGAATAATTTGTAGTAAATGTCTTGCTTTACTGAGAGGTCAGTAAAGGTCATCACTGGACAGTTCAAAAACCTTAGTTTGACCCTGGGTAGGTTCACTACACATGTACAGTACTGTACAGTCATCAAGCACTTAGCCTATCCTAACACAGTTTTTAAAGATGAAGGAGATAGTTGAATTGTCTCCCTTTCACATTAAGGGAGCTAGCTCCCTTTATGGGAATGGAGCCTGCAGGGAGGAGGGAGACAATTCAGCTTACTCCTTCATCTTTAAAAACTGTGTTAGGATAGGCTAAGTGCTTGGTGACTGTACAGTACTGTACATTTATCTATTTATTAAAAATGTAAGAATTATGAGGAGGTCAATATTAATACTGACCTCTTTACCTTAATTAATTTACTTATTCAGATTGAATAGTAAATTCACGGATTCTGTTCTTTTTCAGTTTACCCAATATTTCTGTGATCTTTATGATGGATAAATAAACAGAGCCATTAAGTGACAATGGACATTGACTTAGTTTGATATGTCAAAGAGACACTATCATTTATTTAAAATGAATCAACTAAATTAACACCATTACACTTGATTGACATGATTTCACTTTCTTTCAATTTAAAACGTCAGCACACTTAAATTCAACACAACAGACTTCAATATTGGATGTTAACATATTTAGTCTGTGGGCTCTTCAGCTTAATTATAGTTTCCAGCTTAGATAGAGAGGGGAAAGAGTAGGAGGAAAGATTTAAGAAGAATTGGGAGGTTAAGAGAGGAAGTTTATCTTGCATTTATGAAACCAGATGACACTCTTCCGTACGCGTCCAGCTAAGATATCATCACACCTCCAGTAAGCAAACAGCTGCTCCTTTACCTTAAGACGTCCGCCTTGGTTCTGGCAAAGAGCTGTGGTCAGCCTTGGACTGACGAGTCGTCGGTCCCGCAAGTCCAAGCTGGACTCCAGACGTGTTTACCTTGTCGGTGTCGGTGATACTCGCTTTCGTCGGCAGAAGCCGTGACAGTCGTGGTTTCTTGGCTCAAGATAATTTATTCCAGGAAGGAATAACAAAGTTTGAGCTTACGCTTATTCGAAGTGGACTCATAACAGCCTGTTATCAGTCCTTAGCTGAAGACGCAGGTCGTTAGCTCTTGACCAAACGTACCCAGCTCTTTGGGAAAGGTTCACATCTCTTTGAAATTCCCAGCAAACTCTGAAGCGTTCTCGCACAGTTAGAACTTAAAAAGCAGGAACAAAGAGAGGAGTGAACTTGCCTTATCAGGCCCAAGGTTACAGCCAGAGCAGAGAGAGATTTGTTTAGGGAAAGGCACAGCAAGCTGGAGCCCTTTCATGAAAAACAACGGGTTACTGTCCTCTGAGTTTCTAAACAAAACCGTCCGGTCTCTGTGACCCGAGATTGCACCTTTGACACAGCAGTGAACACAGTTTAACTCTCACAGAATAACACAGCTTAAAAGCACACATCATGAAAATGACAAAAGTTATTCTTTTGATCACATCAGCCTAAAATCAAAGATAGAAATAGTCTCTTATTGGTGACTATGTTATCAGATTATAGCTAAATGAATGATTTTGTAGTAAATGTCTTGCTTTACTGAGAGGTCAGTAAAGGTCATCACTGGACAGTTCAAAAACCTTAATTTGACCCTGGGTAGGTCCACTACATCTCCCCCCTTTTGGAAGCCATCGCCAGTCCTTGGGGATGGGGTCCAACACGAAAGGAAACCTTGAACTGTCTTTGATCTTGAAGTAATCCAGCAAGTGGAAAAGAAAAATCAAAAATTATAATCCCATAAAGTTTTTGAAATTCCATACTGTTCGGAGGTAATCCCATTGCGAAAAGCTTTTAATCCTTTGGAAAACAAAGTCTGTTAACTCTTGGAAAACAAAGTCTGTGATCCCTTGGAAAGCAAAGTCTTATAATCCACAGCGGTAATTCCACAGCAGTAATTCCACAACGATTAGTTTTGTTGATTGATCAGCAACAATTGTTTTCATAATCAGCATGTAGAGGGGATCCCTCGATTGACGCAGAGGAGGCGGCCCTTGGACGAAGGTTGAAGACCAAGCGTTGGAGCTGCAGGTCCCCACATCGATGGTTGGTGGCTGGTTGGTTTCCAGTCAGTGCCACTCTGGTTCTATGTGTCATGCAATTATGTGGTTTTTTAAGGTGGGCTTATGATTGGGATTTTACATTAAGCCTTACCTATATGCACCTGGTATGTAAGCTATCATGGTTTAGATCAGCTACACTTACCAATTAAGGGGTGGATCAATTCTGTAAATTTAGATATAGGGATTTGTACCTATAAAATTTTGGAGGGCTTCTGTAACGAAGGCCTCTAATTCCAAACTATTCCTCCATTCATTACTTAGTTTAGGTTAAACTAAAATAAAAATGAAATATAGTTTGATCTAAATGTCTGTTGTCTTTTAGACGAACGACGTAGGATTTGGTATTCCTAATAAATTTTGAAGTCTATGGCGAGACTCATCAAAATGAATAGACAATCTAGAATAGAAACGATCGAATCGGTTCAATTTAGAAATTGTGAGGTCAATGTAGTTTATGGTACCTTGAGTAGCTTTAAACTACATTGACTCTTCGACGATTGAGATTTAACAAAACGAACTGCATGTTGGCATAGTTAAATCCATATCATTCATTAACCAATGTTAATACAAAACCTTTTTGGCTGGGAGTGTTCAGAACCAAAACAATATCTCAACTAATACATAGTTCCCAGACACGCCCCCAGTATTGCATAATACCGGTTTTTCACCATATCTAAAGGCAGAAAGGCAAGATGAAAGGCAAGATGGCGCGGAGGGTCCGTCGAGCTCAGACACGAACAACCAGAGCAAATTATACGGACAAAACACGAGCTACCACAAGTTCAACAAGGAACAAGAGAAAATGGCAGTGGTCGGAGTTAAATGAGTTTTAGAAAGAAATCATGGCAGAAGAATCGGACAACTAGTCACAAGTTACTCTGATATCATTAATCATTTAATTACTACAAATAGCGCACACCGGATTCACAGCACAGCTGTCTCAATCATATCTAACCAGCTAAAAAAAGGTTTAACTAAAATAACACACAGCCAAAAAACAGTCCAAGCTGAACACAAGACCAGAACCAGCACTTTTGAGTCTTACCGTGTTGGAAGTTAGCATGTTGTTAGCAGAGCCATTGTTAGCATCTGGAGCGTGGCTCGCGGCGGGAGCTCAGGTCGGACGGATAACAACGGCGTGGATCCGTCTCGGCCGCGGAGGCACATCCCATGGGACCGACGCGTCGCCCGCACGACTTGGCTCCAGTCCTCCTTCTCCCACTGGGACGGTCTGGTGGGACCGTGAGGAGACCATTGTCGCATTAGCGAGATGCTAAGCTAACAGCATGCAAGACGGTTTGCTAAATAATGAAAAAAAAAAAAACCAGCTCTAACACACAGACAGTTGTACTCTAACATTGTTCTGACATAGTTTCACAAAATGATTTATGTAGAATATTTTGTTTACCGGCCAAAAGCACGACGTCTTCCAGAGCAGATCCGAGCCAGACTCAGAGAGAGGAGCTGCAGTCCAGCTTCTCCGATGAGATAAATCCTTCACGTTTACTTTTTTTTTGATTAACTGAAACCTGCGCGTTGCCCAAACGTCTACCCGACTGGAACACTCACTGACACAACACGAAGTAACCATTGCAATTAATTAGAAATTAACACAAAAAAAACCGTGAAAAATGAACATCCATTAAACCGCGCTGTCCCCTGTTCTGAGACTTTCAAAATGAGGGTCCACCCGGAAGTAAGACGGATGTGACGTCACATGGGAACTATGTATGACAACCGTAATGACTAAACAACAAGGAAACAACGTTTCACTGCTTCGACACACTCTTGTCGTCAGATTCCACCTTACTGTCCGTGCCGGCTTGGTTTCCTCTAGACTCACGTTTGTGACGCCTAATCAGATCTAGTTGAGCCGCATGATCATCGAGTCGGGCATGAAGAGATCGTACGTACTGAAATAGGATCACAATAATTCCGCCCATAATGATGGATGGGATCAATCCCAGCACTAGACTTAACGTGTCCGCGCTAGACCATGCATAGTTAATTGGTTGAAACCGGGTTCCAGTCTCGGATTTGAGGGTCCTGAGAACTTTGTTTACAGGTTCCACATTGACGATTTTAGTACCTTCGAACCGGAGTTGTTCTATGGTTTGAGGGTCTATTTCCAAACTCATGTTTGTGAAGCACTCGGGTACCTCAAGGGCAGTTTCCCATTGCTCCGGACGGAGGTGGTAGAGCGTCAGTTCACCAATGTGTATAGTCGTCCCTTGGGGGACATTGATCCACATTGTATTGTCCGGTAGAGTCACAAGTTGGTTGGCCGCGGGATGGCCATGGACTATCAACGCGTTTCGTTGGGGAGTGTTTACTAGCCAATGCGAACCAATCCTTTCCGCTTTAGCGGTTGTGACCTGGCGTCGAGGTGTTATCGTCGTCGAGCATTTTGAGTTATCTGGAACGGGTGTGACTCCGCAAATGCCCGTGGCCTTATTCAAAATGAAAGGCTTACTTGTACACAGGTAGTGTATCTCGTGGGTGAGAGTACACATCTGGAGGTTTGGAGCTAAGTAAATTGTGGGGTTATCGTCATGATAAGCGACCACCTTTGGGGTGTCGATTCTGACGTGGTTTTCACCGTGCCAATTTCCGACGTTAACAACGTCCTTGAGCCTGTAAATGCCATCAGAGGGAATGATGGGTAGATTGATAAGAAACGCGAATTCACCCGCTTTGTGGTTGACGTAAATCGGGACCGCGCTACCGAGAGTGTAAGCCAGGTGAGCCTGGATTGGTCTCACTAGTTCGTTTGTAGCGGAGTACAGGATGTCAATCACCATCTGCAGGGAGACGAGATAAGGTGGGATTCTGCCAGTAGCTAGTGTATCAACCGTCGAGCTGATATCTCTAAGCGTATCAGAAAGGATCCCATCTATCAAGTGGGCGTTGGCGTAGTCCGATTCTACCTTAAGTTTTAACTCATTGACCGTTTTTGCAAGGGTCTTTATTTCTTGGGTGTGAGTGTTCAAAACTAAGACAGTATCTTTGACGGTTTTGGTCACCTGTGTGAACTGTTCTTGTTGCCGATCCATCTGTGATCGGATCTTTGGGAACTCATCTTGTATTTCATTAACGTGTTGTTTTAAGGTTGTTATGCTGACCGTGTTGACCGCGGACAAACCTAAACCTAGAAGGGATCCGAGAGGAGAGGCTGCGAGGAGTAGCCATCCAATGCTACGCGTCTCTCTACTACTAGCTCCACTCAGCTCCTGTTGTGTAATAGTGAACTTATGTAGTTGCTTTAACATGTGTTGGATTTGTCCTTTTGCGCTCTCAATCGGAAAAGTATACCACGTTTTGTTGGACCATTCTTCATTGATCCTAATGTGTTGTTTAACCACCATTTGGGGATCAAAACGAACGAAAACCTTCTGGGTGTACAGATGACAATCTGTGATGAGCAGACCAGGTTGATCCCTAAGACTGATTCCTGAGGTGGGTCCAAGGGTCACAACCTCGAGTTGTCCGTCTTGGAGGAGTCCCAAGAGGGCGAAGGTTAATAGGAGCAGTTTCATCGTGGTCCTAAGGAAACACAAACAGACAGATCTTAGCTTTCTAACAGATGTTGGGTTATGCGACTTATAGGGTGGGAAATACGGTAGCTCAAACCTGATTAGTTTATTTACTATCTTGTGTTTGGACGACCTTATTTTCCCATGAAGTCGGTGAGTTTGTGAGATCTTTGTCTTTTGTGGAGTCATTGAACGCCTTGTAAGGTTTGATCTGATTTCGATGTACCCATTTAGCAATTGGCTCTTTGCGGCCTTTGCTGATTTTGATTTCGTAGACGACTGAGGACACTTTGTCTGTTATCAGATGAGGTCCAGTCCACCTGGGCATTAGTTTGCGGGCGAGAGTTCCGGTCTCGGACTCTCCTTTCCCGGTTGCTGGGGCGAACGTATAGTACCAGACTCTGTCTCCCACTTGGAGTTCATTGTGAGAGGCCTTTTGGTCGTAGTACGCCTTACGTCCTTCAGCGGATTTTTCCAGGTTTTTCTGGGCGAAAGCAAAAGTGTTTCTGAGGTGTACATTCAAATCTTTCATGTATTGTTGTGTAGTGTAGGCTGTCGCCATGGCGGCGTCGCCTGGTTGGTACAACAGGTGTAGAGGGAGAGTCATTTGTCGACCGGTCATCATCTCGAAGGGAGAGATGCCAGTTGATGTGTGTGGAGTGGCTCTTATGGCCATGAGGACCAGAGGGAGTTTCACGTCCCAGTCCTTGTGGTTTGCAGCCACGTATTTCTTCAAAATACTCACCACAGTTCTGTTTGCTCTCTCTACTTGGCCTGAAGCCTGTGGGTGGTAGCCGACATGAAAGTTGGCCTTGACGCCTAGCGTCTTCCACAGTTCTTTCATCACTTCACCTGTGAAGTGTGTACCTTGGTCTGAGTTCACCCTAAGGGGAAGTCCAAACCTTGAGAATATATGATTCATTAACAACATAGCAGTGGTTTGTGCTGTGTCGTTAGGAGCTGGTAGGCATTCTACCCATTTGGTGAATGCACAGGTTACCGTGAGAAAATATTTATTTCCTCTAGAGCTCTTAGTGAGTGGTCCAACCCAGTCGATCTGGAGGTCAGACCATGGGAATGCAATGCCTCTGCTTTGCAGTGGTGCTCTGTGAAGTGGTCTGGTTGGCTGAAACTGGCCACAGACCACGCACCCTTCAATGTAGTCCTTGACATCCTTTTTCATTCCAGGCCAATAGGCAATTTGTTTTAATGCCGTCAGCGTGGCTTTATCTCCTTTGTGTCCTGCGGACGGGAGATCATGGGCATGAACTAACATCACCCCCCTTTGGTCATGGGGAACCACGAACACAGGTGAGGACGTTGGTCCATGAGCGAAAGTTAGGATGCCTTTGATTAGTTTTAGCTGTTTGCGCAGCTGATAGAGGACTTTAAGGTCTGGATCGGAATCCAGGTCGTCTTTAGACGGAGTGTTTTTCTCCGGATCAGTCAGGTACAGTATCATGGAGTTGATAGCAGGATCCGACTTCTGTAGTTGGATGATGTCTGGGTCAGTCAGTGCGGGTCGTACAGAGACTGCGTTGTCAGCAGGTCTGGCTGCGGCCTGGGCACGTGTGACTGCCATAACCCTGACCGTAGGTTGTATTGACAGAGTCTTGATTAACCAGGAGGGGTCGAAGGACCATAGAGGACCTTCGTCGGCTCCTTCTTTGGCTAAGGAATCTGCAATGTCATTGTAATGCTTGTCATCGCCTGGGACTCTAGAATGCCCCGGAACTTTCTTCCAGTAGATCTGTAAGTCATGTGATGTCACCAAGTGATCACACGCTATGAAAAGCTCTTTGTGTTTGACCACTTTTCTGTCGCTTGTTAGGAAACCGTTCTGTTTCCACACAGCGAGGTGACAAGCGAAACTCAAACGAGCATAGTTAGAGTCAGTGCAGATGACTAGCGTCTTGATGGAGCGTTCTACTACCATCTGGAGAGCTATTAGGATTCCTGCAATCTCAGCATACTGAGAAGTCTGAGAGCCTAATTTGTAGCTGAAAGTTATCTGTTCTTGGTCTTGGAGGAGAACTCCTCCAACACCTGCCCTACAGATTTTGTCGCGGAGGAATGAAGATCCATCCACGTACAATGTTGTCATATCTTTGCAGATATTGTCATCAAAGAAGTGGTGATTCGGGTCTTCAGTTACTGGGGTTTTTACCTCAACCGGCGGCTGGGTGGCTGGTACATCTTGTGTACACTTCTGGCAGATTGCCAAGTCCGTCCCCAGATGAGACTTCTTGTTTTGACCATAACGTATGTCTAGGTTAAAACTTTGAAGCGCCATGAGCCACGTTGCAACACGTGAGTTTGTCACCACACCATCTCTGATGCGTTCACTGTTAAGAAAGGTCACTGGCTGGTGTTGTGTTTCCACAATGATTTTCTGTCCACCAATGTAGCTGGAGAAATGTTTAACTGCCCACACTGTGGTCAGTAAAGCTTTCTCACAGTCTGAGAATCTCAACTCGGGGCCTGCCATCGTTTTGCTGGCGTAGGCTACCACACGTTTGTCTCTGTCGTGTATCTGGTACAGACCCGCACTTATGCAATGAGCTGAGAAGCCCACTTCCAAGTAAAACTCTTTGTTGTAGTCTGGGTAGACTAAACAAGGGGCTGACTTGATCCTGTTTATAAGAGCGTCCATTGCCTGTTGCTGTTTGTCAGTCCAAACAAATGGTACGTCTTTTTTAAGGAGTTCAGTCAGTGGTTTCGCAAGGTCCGCATAGTTTTCGATGAATTGGTTCGAGTAGTTACACACGCCCAGAAAACTTTGTAGTTCTTTGAGATTGGTGGGGACTTTGAGATTGTCGAGGCCTTGGGTGCGAGTCAGCTGTGGTTGTACTCCGTCAGGACCTACAAGTAGGCCAACGTAGTCCACTTTGGTTCTGCACCATTGGCATTTTGACAGTGATATTTTAGCACCAGCAGTTGTCAGCTGATTCAGAACGTGGTCGATCTCAGCCAAATGTGAGTCCAGTGTTGGCTGCCTCAAAAGGACATCGTCCACGTAGATCAGTGTTCCACGCTCGTGGGCGTCTGGACATGCTTTGTTCAAGAAGATGTTGAACTCTGCAGGTGAGTTAGCGTAGCCAAAGGGACACCTGTTAAAGGTGTACTGACGGCCACCAAAAGTGAAAGCTAGTTTGTACTGGTCCTCGGCGCGCACAGGGATGGTCCAAAAACCAGAGGCGACGTCGAGAGTCGAGAAGTACTTACCATTGGTGACCTTGGGCAGTTCCTGTTGGAGTTGCGTCATAGGCCATCTGGATAAGGGAACTTGTTTGTTTAGCTTTCTGTAGTCTATAGTGAGTCTCCACTTACCATTAGGTTTTAACACCGGCCATAAAGGCGCAGAGTAAGTGCTGTTACAGTATCGGATGATACCTTTTTCTAACAGGTCATTAATGATTTCTCTGATAGGTTGATGTGCTGCCAGAGGAATCTTGTACTGTCTGACAAATGCAGGGGGAGCATTAGGCGGGGTTGGGATGCTCACTGTGTGGAGCGTGGTCAACCCACAATCCATCGAGTCAGTTGAGAATGATTTCTCATATTTTAGAAGAACTTTGCGAAGTTTGTCCCTTTCTTCATCAGTTTTCAGGGCGTCGGCTTGGGCGACCACCTGGTCAATCTGTGAAGCAACTGAGAGGGGTTCTTGCTCTTTGGGGAGCTCCAGTGAGTCCCCTTCAGTGTCGTAAAACCTGTCAACAGGTAGTGCACTGTAAGTTTGGGGGCATAGACTGTCTCCTTTGTTGAAACCGAACCTGCGGACAGTGTCCTGGTCGGACTCACTGGGGGAGAAAAGAGCTATGGCCTGTGTTGGTTTCGTGAACAAGACTTGCCCCGTGTGTTGATATGGGATCAAGTTCTCTGGGAGTCCTCCCAGAAATGGAATGCTTAGCTCAAAATCATGAAAATCAGTGGAGATCAACCATCCTAGCTGTGTGTTTTTTGGGATCAGTACCTCTTCTGTGCTTGTGTTGCACACAGCAACAGTCGTGGTTCTGCAGTCGAGGGTCACTTGGAATGTGGCCTCCATGGACAGTCCTAAGTTGAAAAACATAGGAGATGGTTGAAAGTATGCCAGTTTTGTGCTAATAGCTTGTCCTTTCATGATGTGACACATCACCGGCTTGTTCATAACCTGAGGTGGTACCGCAGTGTTATGGCTGTTAGCAATCTGACAGACCTCTGGAATGGTCTGTCCAGCCTTAAGGTTCTCTGTTGTTAGCACAGGAGAGTCCTTTGTGGCTGTGTCTAGTGACCACAGTACATTGTTGTTGATGTCCACTCGGACACCTAACCTTACCAAAATGTCGGAGCCTATGTAGGTTGCATGTGGTAAGTTCGGGACCACGAGGAACGGGTGATCCAGTTCTCGTTGGTTCCAGATCAGTTTCAGGTCAATGATCCCTTTTGCGGTCATTACCTGTTTATCGTTGGGGTCCAACGAAAAGCGGAAAGCCTTTTTGTTCATTTCTAGACCCAACTGTTTTTTAACCAAGGTTCCATAGAAAGCTTGGCTGATCGCTGATTTCTCCGTCCAAGGAGACAAAACAGCATCATCGGTGTGGGATCCTTGGATCTCAACACCTTTGACTACCTGCGGTAGGTAGTGTTCAGTGAGTGCTGACTGTTTCAGCTCGCAGAGGAGGCTCTCTTGTTGGGCCTTTTCTGCCTCACCTGTTGCTGAAGGTTCACTTACCGGGATTGTGCTCTCGTTGGAGGACCCCTTTGTGCCTTCCGCGGTACCTGCTGTTAAACAGTCAGTGTCACCATGTGTAGGCATATCGATCGGCAGTGGTTGGCTCACTCTGGTCCACATTGTTTGATCGCCATAATCTATAATCGCGTCAAAGCGGTTTATAAAGTCTTGGCCAACCAAAAATGGGAATGAGTCAACGGTGGACACGTGTACCGGGTGGTATAGCGTCATTTCACCAATCTGCATATGAACCATGGCTATAGCTGTAAGGGTTGTACTCGTCTCTGAGAGTCCCTGCAGTACTACAGCACATTCTTTGAGGGGTATTTCCCTGTCAACCCCGCTAGCGGCTATCCTTAGCTCCTTCAACAGTGTGGGAGACATAATGGTTATGTCAGCCCCACCATCCAGGAGGGCCTCTTCTGTGAGGACCCCTTCTAAAGTGATTGACAGGTAAGCCTTCTTAGCGGGCCCCTTCCTGATAATGTTACACAGGAACCTATCAGGTTTTTTCCGACGTGTGTTACGTCTACCATTGTCTGTGTGAATTTCATTCACCTGTACTGGTAGTGCAGTCACACATGGGTCTGAGTGATCGGTCTGTGACGAGTCATTGTCTTTGGTGAGTGAGCTTACCCCCCCTTTTTCCGATGAGGGGCTCTCGGACTCTGTAACAATGATGTCATGGTTACAGTCAACGTCTTGTTGACTGTCTATACCCTGATTGTCAGCATCCTGACCATCAGTATCTTGGCGACTGTCAGCAATCGTGGCATTGCTGTTATTAGTGTGTTCTGAGTCACTATCAATGATAGTGCTACACATCACTCCAGGTTTGTTTTCCTTGTTTGTTTTTTTCAAACTTTCTAACAACCGACGTATGTTCTCCATCTCTTCTGAGGACAGAGGTTTAGGGCCTTTTTTCTGGAACTTCTGTGGGTTTTTCCTCGCCCCAGACTGTTCAGTTTGAGGTGCAGGATCTGGCGCATTGCTCGGGGGTCCCCTCTGGGACCGCCCTCTTCCATATGAGTCACCTTGGGACCCATATTTCTTTTTCTTTTGGAAAGCCCCCCTTTTTTGATGATGGGGTTCTTCCTCTTGATGCGGCCTGTACCACTTAGGGTCTCTGGACCCCTTTTGGTCTTTGTTCCAGCGGACACCTTCATTTTGCGGTCTGTCAGGTTGGAAATTTTGCTTATTCTCGGCTTCCTTAAAAGAGTGAGCTGGCGCTTGTCGTGTTCTTATATTTAAGAACAAATACGTGGGACTTCATGTGCTGGCAAACATTCACTTAATTAGTCAGATCAACGTCTGCCTCGTGCTGCCTAAACACGTCACATCCTGTGTTGTGTAACGTTCAAGAACACTCGTTAATAACAGTTACTATCATGAACACCACATCTCCCCTTTTAACAAATAGGGAACCATTTTGTTTCATTTCCTTTTACAGTCTAGGAACACAACATAAAATACTGGAACTTAATACAACCTGTTTCTTCAACTATCAGTCCTTTTAACTCTAACTTATTTTTCTCTCTCTCTTTTCTCCTCCTCGTTCATTTTCTTGATCTTTAAATCCTCCCTTCTCTTCATTCTTGCCTTTTTTTTCTTTTTGATTCTGGCCAGTTTCTCCTTGTCCTCCTCTGTAAGAGTTTCCTTGGCTTGGAGTCGCTTTAGCAGCTTGGAATCAACTTTGCTGAGGAGGTCGACCGTCTTGATTTCAGGAGGTCTACCAGGGCGGCAAGCCTGCCGTCTCTTCAAGCCTCGAACTGTGGGAGGTTTTTCTTTGTCTGGGTTCGGAGGTCGACCGCGCCGCCCAGTGATGGCCATGATCATAGAGGGAATTTCCTCATTAACCAAAAGAACCCAGTTTGTGCCCTCTGATGTTTCTCTTTCTTCATAGAAGTCTCCAACAGGTATGCGTGGACTGAAGCTGAAGTGTTCTCTGGAGACCACGCCGTCCGAGTGTCTCTTCAGGTACTTGATGACTTCTGGAAACTGCTTCATCCTCCTTCCACAAGGAGTGTAATACCAGGTCTCCCCCTTCATGCGGTTCTCCATTTTCTTCACACGGATCTCCCTCTTCCAACCGTGCTGCAGAGCGAATTGGACCTTTTCTTCTGTTGCGACCCGTCTTCTGTTCGTTTCTCCTGCAGTGGAGCTGTCGTCATCGTTTTCATCGACGTGGTCAGCACCTGTTTTGGCGTCTTGTTTCTGTGCGGTCTCTGCGTTTCCCGCTTGAGCTCGTTTTTTGACCCTCCTTCTCTTCTTGGGGTTCTCGACGGCTGTGCTGATGTCACCCAGCTCCTCCATTTTGGGGAGTTCCTCCTTTACTTTTCCCACTAAAGGCAGAGGAATTCTCCTAGGGGCTTTGAGTGAGTATGGGACCACCTCAGGTTTGAGTTTAATGTGGTGTGTGTGCTGCACCTCACCTAGTCCAGTGCAGAGCCTGGGGTACACAGTTTTTACAGTGTCCATTGATATAGCGTTCACACGCACCAAAAGACCAAGAGCTGTGATGGCAGGCCGTCCAAGCAGTGGTGTGGTGAGGTTCTTAACAACATAGACCTTTTCTGCTGCACTCTTGTCCCTGTAGGTAAGCTGTAGTTTTGTGTAACCTGCAACATCCAGTGGTGTTCGGCCAGGGCCTAACAGAGGTTTCACCGGTTTGAGAAGAGCAGGTTTTTCAGCACTGGGAAACAGTCTGTTCCAATCTTTCTGAGCCATGGCTGTGACGTCTGCACCTGTGTCAAGTTTAAATGTTAGTGTTGTCTCATTTATCTTTATATCAGCTGTCCATGCCTGATTTCCCATGGTCATAGCTCCAAGGAAGAAACTTTCCTCCTCTTCCTCCTCTTCCTCCTTCCACAAGGAGTGTAGTGTTGTCTCATTTGTCTTTATATCAGCTGCCCATGCTTGATTTTCTGTGGTCACAGCTCCAAGGAAGAAACTTTCCTCCTCTTCCTCCTCTTCATCCTCTTCGATGCTTTGCACCTTTTTGCTGAATCTGCACACACGCTGATAGTGTCCTTTCTTCCCACAGAAATTACATGTTACATCATTAGCAGGACACTCATATTTAGGGTGAGGGGAGCCTCCACACTTGAAACACTTTGTACTTGATGTGCTTCTGCTGTCGACCTGTGGATGTGTTTTAGCATTTTTATTTGTAAACTTGTTATATTTGGATTGATCAAACTGTTGTCTGCTTTTAACAACTCTATCAACAGAGCTGACACTTGTCTGCATTCCACTGGCTTCACATCTCAGAGCACTTTGTTGCTTTTTAACCTCTTCTGATTGTCTTGCCATGTTTACAGCTTTCTCCAAGTCCAAGTTTTTCTCCATTTGCATACGCTCTGACAGTCTGATGTCTGCTAAGCCCACTACAATTCTGTCTCTTATTAATTCATCGTGGAGCGGTCCATAATTGCAGTGCTCAGCTAATGCATGCAGGGCTGTAACAAATGCATCCACTGTTTCATTTGGCTCTTGTTTGCGCATATTAAATCGTGCGCGTTCATAAACAACATTTTTCTTGAGTATGAAGAAGTTCTGGAAACCCTCTTTCACTTTTTCATACTGGCGCTGGTCTGCATCGTTTAGCTTTAATCCTCTCAGGACATCATCCGCTTCGTCTCCCATGCAGTATATTAAGGTGTTTACCTGGTTTTCATCAGAACTCAACGACAAGCTACTGGCCTGGCGGAACCTCTCGAAGCGACGGATCCATTTTGTCCATTCATGTGGCTTCGAAAAATCAAAAGGCTCCGGCGGCTGGATGCTGAACGTGGCGCTGGGTGTGTTAGCCGCTATGCTAACTCCTGCCCTCGGCTGCTTGTTTTCTTCAGACATCTTAAAAATAGCTGTAGCTCGTTTTTCCTCTTCTTATCCACGCCAGACAGACTCTTCAGCAACTCACCACTTCTGACACCATGTCGTGTTCTTATATTTAAGAACAAATACGTGGGACTTCATGTGCTGGCAAACATTCACTTTATTAGTCAGATCAACGTCTGCCTCGTGCTGCCTAAACACGTCACATCCTGTGTTGTGTAACGTTCAAGAACACTCGTTAATAACAGTTACTATCATGAACACCACAGCGCTCTTGCTCCTTCAAGGTCTAGCGATTGGTATTTGACCTTTTCACCAGGACACACTTCAAAGGGTGTCTTGTTTGGTGAGCGACCTGTAAAAACATCTATCGCGCACTCTCTTATGTCTTCGATGGACCTCCGTTTATAGTTTGCGCTGACATGTACTTTCTCTCTTATGTCAGGGCAAAGATTTTTGCTGAAGATATATTTAAACCCTATCTCTTCCTCCATCTCTGGCTCGCATCTGTCACCGAAATAGGCACGGAATATTCGGTCATAATATGACCTCGGGTGCTCATTCCTACCTTGCTTGATGTCGGTTGCCGCTATGATGCCATCGGGCCCCGTGCAAGGAGTATACTCCTTTATCAGCGCAGCACAGAGAAGACTGTAGTCATTCATTACTGCGTCTCGTTGACGCTTCATGAAAGCATGCACTGTCCTGTCCGAGGTTAACCTTATCAGACAGATTTTATCATCAACTGTAGCTTCTGGGAAGCGTTGAAGCTGGAAATCAAGGTCATCGAGATAGATCTTGGTTTCGTGTGAGCCCATTGGGCCAGGAGCGAAGGTTTGAATGCTTTTCGCCATATTCCGTAGTTCAGCCATTGATAGAGGTATTTGTGGGTTATTATCAGATCCACCCACCGGTGCATCCGGTGGGATTGTTGGTATTAGAGGCCCTAAGGGACGGCGCGGTGGTGTTGGAGGGAGTAGTGCATCGGGCATGGGCGGTGGAGGAGGGAGTGGGTCATCAGGTATGGGAGGGGGCAGCGGAGGCGGTGGGTTCTCAAGGTGTTTACTCATGAGACCCAAACATTTTCTCTCTTCTTCAAAGAGTCTGTTCATTGCTGATGCACGCTCTATTCGACAACTGTTCAGTTGGACTCTTAACCCATCATTTTCACGTTGTAACATCATGTGCTGTTCTTGTGATTTTCTATAATCTTCTTGCAGCCTTGTGTACCGTAGTGATAATGATTCCAGGGTGTCCGTGCATTTTTCCAGCGCGTCTCGTGCCTCCCCACAATCCGCCTGAAGCGACTTGTATTGATGGTAATACGTATCCTTCTCCACCACACATTTTTCCAAATCATCTTGTGATTGGTCAAAATCCCTTTTTAACACTTTGCATTCTTCGTAGAGACTACGCGTTTGTTCAGCGCTGCCAATACTCGACTGTGTTAAACTCTTTACCTCCTGCTGTAAAGTGGCAACCTCCATTTGTGCTGTTAAACATGATGTAGAGACAGCCCGGCGTACAGCAGTTTCAAAGTCTAGCTTGGCCTTTAACAGAAGGCTTAATTTAGCCAAACGTTTATCTTTGTCTGCTTTCTTTTCAGCCGTTGTGGTTCCAGCTGTTACAGTTTTTAATGCTCTGTCCACATCTGCTTCCTCCATCAACTGTGTCTCTTCATGATAGTTTGTGATGGACCCTGTGAGTGAAAATAAGGCACGTTCGATCCAATCTTCTTTGGTCGGGTCGTGGCCTTCAGTTGGCACAAGCTGCCCCGTATCAGTGGTGTTAGGGGTCTCACCCTCTGCGCCTGCCATCTTTTATCTGGATTTTCAGTGAAAATAAAAATAAAAGATGCTCTGTATTCGTTACTCTAAACTTTTCACTATTTGAAAATAAACAGGAAAGTTTAAATGTACACAGGATAACTGGGAGATGATGTGTCAGAGAGAAGGAAGAGAGGAAAAAAAAATTCAGTTATCTGGAGTGAAAACTGTACTTTTGTTTGTTATTTTAAATTCTTTCGTATTTAAAATAAGCAAAAATGTTTGTCTGTACCTCTGTTATTCTAAATAATTTATTTAAAATAAACAGGAGTTATTGTTTGTGTACAGAACAAATTTAAAAGCTGGTAACTCACCATAAAAATGCTGACTTTTTTATGATGTTTTTAAGAAAACTCATCTGTCAACGTCTTTTAACCAACAGGGGGCAGCTTCGAGTCTTAATTTTAATCACGAGGAAACTGATTTTTCTAATCAGTATTTAAACTAAAAACAACCTTTTCAGAGTTAGTTTCTAGTGTATCAGTGATAAACGCTCGAACCGCGTTCTTGTCAGAGACAAATCTATGTTGTTAGACAGTTTAGATGGCTTTAAATGAATGTTTAAACTCTCAGTGAAACTCAGTTTGTTCTGTCAGCGTGTGAACTGCTTGTCACCCGCAATGCACCAGGAAATGACGACACAAATAGGCGGGTCGACGCAGCGCGTCACCAGCTCCACTGCTGTTGAGCGAGGCGGAGCTCGCTAAACAGATACGTGACGTCAACCAATCAATCACAGCGTTTGTAGTTCATTCCCAAGCGTTCATGGTGAATGAAGTTCTTACCTCCGACCACGGCAGTGCCGGAAATGACGACAAAGTGGGTTGGTCGCAACGGCGTGCGTTCCCACTACAGCGAATCAGCGCTCGCCACGAGTGATTGACAGCTCACAGCTCTCGTTCATCCAATCACAGCTCATAAACAACGTGTAGGACACGTCTATGTAACGTTAGCTTAGCACGCAACTCTAGACTCTTAAACAACTCAAACGCTTTAAATAAACTTCCCAAAATTCTGAAACGTGGCAATCACAATTAAAACAGGCACGACTTAGCTACATTCAGTAACCCAGCACTTCAGCTGCAGAACAAACACGGACTCGCTCGGAGCCACTTCAAGGTCGGTTCCGGTCCACTTTTCAATGGAGCAGGAAACGGGTCTGACAGAACCCAGCCGACACGTTCTAACAGTAATATGCTTTTTCGACCTGCTCTAACTTGCAAAAATACCACACACAGCAATCTTGTAGATGTTAAAGTAGCTTTCAGGCTTTTGACTCGGCGGTCAAACAAAGCTTTGTACAGGAGTCTGTGTGAACTGGACCGAACAGGACCAGTACCCCCACAGACCACGGGCTGACAAAAACCTCACCTAAAAGCTTCCAACAGCGTGTTAAGGAGTTGAACAATAACAATCTCTCAGCTTCAAATGATAAAAACAATGCAGAATCTGCCTGTCTTGAACACCTCAGCCAAAAATTATCACCTTCAGAGACCAAAAATTGGAATAATCATGCCAACATAACGTTTCAAGTTCATGAGAGATCACAGATATATCAATAAACTTTCAGAACCACGTACGAGGGCCACCAGATGTAAGAATTATGAGGAGGTCAATATTAATACTGACCTCTTTACCTTAATTAATTTACTTATTCAGATTGAATAGTAAATTCACGGATTCTGTTCTTTTTCAGTTTACCCAATATTTCTGTGATCTTTATGATGGACAAATAAACAGAGCCATTAAGTGACAATGGACATTGACTTAGTTTGATATGTCAAAGAGACACTATCATTTATTTAAAATGAATCAACTAAATTAACACCATTACACTTGATTGACATGATTTCACTTTCTTTCAATTTAAAACGTCAGCACACTTAAATTCAACACAACAGACTTCAATATTGGATGTTAACATATTTAGTCTGTGGGCTCTTCAGCTTAATTATAGTTTCCAGCTTAGATAGAGAGGGGAAAGAGTAGGAGGAAAGATTTAAGAAGAATTGGGAGGTTAAGAGAGGAAGTTTATCTTGCATTTATGAAACCAGATGACACTCTTCCGTACGCGTCCAGCTAAGATATCATCACACCTCCAGTAAGCAAACAGCTGCTCCTTTACCTTAAGACGTCCGCCTTGGTTCTGGCAAAGAGCTGTGGTCAGCCTTGGACTGACGAGTCGTCGGTCCCGCAAGTCCAAGCTGGACTCCAGACGTGTTTACCTTGTCGGTGTCGGTGATACTCGCTTTCGTCGGCAGAAGCCGTGACAGTCGTGGTTTCTTGGCTCAAGATAATTTATTCCAGGAAGGAATAACAAAGTTTGAGCTTACGCTTATTCGAAGTGGACTCATAACAGCCTGTTATCAGTCCTTAGCTGAAGACGCAGGTCGTTAGCTCTTGACCAAACGTACCCAGCTCTTTGGGAAAGGTTCACATCTCTTTGAAATTCCCAGCAAACTCTGAAGCGTTCTCGCACAGTTAGAACTTAAAAAGCAGGAACAAAGAGAGGAGTGAACTTGCCTTATCAGGCCCAAGGTTACAGCCAGAGCAGAGAGAGATTTGTTTAGGGAAAGGCACAGCAAGCTGGAGCCCTTTCATGAAAAACAACGGGTTACTGTCCTCTGAGTTTCTAAACAAAACCGTCCGGTCTCTGTGACCCGAGATTGCACCTTTGACACAGCAGTGAACACAGTTTAACTCTCACAGAATAACACAGCTTAAAAGCACACATCATGAAAATGACAAAAGTTATTCTTTTGATCACATCAGCCTAAAATCAAAGATAGAAATAGTCTCTTATTGGTGACTATGTTATCAGATTATAGCTAAATGAATGATTTTGTAGTAAATGTCTTGCTTTACTGAGAGGTCAGTAAAGGTCATCACTGGACAGTTCAAAAACCTTAATTTGACCCTGGGTAGGTCCACTACAAAAATATACAGTATATACAATATTTTTTATTTTTTAAATTTATAAATAGATAAATGTACAGTACTGTAAAGTCACCAAGCACTTAGCCTATCCTAACACAGTTTTTAAAGATGAAGGAATGAGTTGAATTGTCTCCCTCCTCCCTATCAAGCACCATTCACATAAAGGGAGCTAGCTCCCTTTATGTGAAAGGGAGACAATTCAACTAATTCCTTCATCTTTAAAAACTGTGTTAGGATAGGCTAAGTGCTTAGTGACCGTACAGTACTGTACATGTATTCATTTATAAAAATAATATATATATTTTTTTTTTTAATGAGATGCATATTCTTAAAATCCGGGACCTCGTAAGTAAGAGTGCTCGGAAGTCAGGGACTACCTGTAAATTAGTATCGGCCAAAATTGGAGTCAGCAGGTCAGACTTTTTAGAAATTGGTGATCGGCCAGAAAACTGCAATCGGTGCATCCCTAAGATAACATGTCCTGCCAAACAATCACCAGCCACAGGCAGCCATTTCACCGCGAGCTGACCGGCCGTGAAAGAGGTAAAAAGTTCAGATGGGACTGTACTGCCAGGCAGCAATCCATCGCCTTAATGGACGTTCATTCAGCCGCCGTGCGGGGCCGATGAACCAAACAGGTGAGATCACAAAGCAGACGTGTGTCAGAGCTGTCCGTGTGCCTCAGTAATGCAGAAGAATGCAGCAGCAACAGGGTTTAAATGCTTTATTACGGCCATGAAATGACAACACCTCATCAGCTCTGGATATTCTTCCGTTTTTATTCAGCTGCACGTCCCTGACCGTTAGTTAATACCTAATTAAAAATGTATAAAGCTCATAACAATGCACTACCCTTAAATATTCAGACACATTTTGTTAAAAGATCAAGCTGTTACAATCTAAAGGGAACTGATGTATTTGTAAAGACACAATACAGAACTACCGTAGTTGAAGGGACGGTCTACCTCAGTCCAGGGAGTTGGATTGTGCAATGACTTAGAGTGTGATATAAAAAAAGCAATGTCAATGTTTGTGTTTAAAAAAAATGATAAAGAGTGAATTGTTGAAGAAATACGTATGAAGTAGTTCAATGTGTAATATCTCGAAATTTGAAAATTGAGATGAGTTATTCATTTTTTTCATTATTACTTATATATAATTATTGTTTGAAATGATTTTTTTTTTAAAAAGGGGCAGACATAATAAGATATTTTCTTCTTCTGCCGCCTTTCATTTTATATTTTCTTTTTTATACAAGAAACATGTGTTTGTTGTGTGTTCTTTTTTATAAAATGAATAAATAAATAAAATAAAA
>JBBPBX010001938.1:8482-30719 GCA_038048925.1 Garcialebias charrua | reverse complement strand
CCCCCCGGGTTTGGACCTGTAATCACTGTTAATTTGAAGGGTCAGTTGGGGTTCGGAAATTATGACCGCGGGCTGGGGCTGGGCCGGATCATATTTTTTTGGCCCGAATGCAACTCTAATCCACATTAGTCTTAGCTCATCAAGCCTGTCCGAATTAAATTGTTTCTCCAATCTGAGACAGATCAAAGAACAATCTACCACAGGTAGCTGTTAACCCACACACAGTTTATACAGTAAATGTATATGTAGGCTATAAATAAAAAATAAAAAAAACGTGTGCATGGAGAGAAAGGCCTGGAGGAGAACCTGCAACCTTCTACTTGAAAGGGGACGGCGCTAATCATTGCTCTGCCATACTGCCCTGACTAATTTACAAATACTTTTATTCAATAGGTTACAAAAAAAATAAATGAATCCAGTTCTCAATAAAAATCAGGTGGCGAGACCTTAAATCCACTCCGGTGGAGATGTAGATGAGGGAGCCAGATTTAATAGGAGAATCTTCACTGGAATAAAGCACTTCCACTTCACTGCACTCTAACCTTTTCTGCAACAACCTGTCTTGTGGCACTGGACCAGAGAGGAGAGGAAAAAAAAAAAAGAGGCAGGAAAACTGAATTTGTCCTGTTTCTAGTTTGTCAGAAAGTTCTACAAAGCCCCTCTCCGCCTCTGTTGACGTCGGTATTCAGACTCGGGGACAGTGCTGCTCGTGTTTCAACCTTTGAATATGAGAAGAAAATAAAGAGGCTTTGTATTATAGCGACACTGCTCAGATGAATATTACTTAAGCCCACGCACACAGATAATGCATGACCATAAATAAATAATACCCCTCTCACCAAGCTCTGGCGCGTTAAGAAGTGCAGCTAAAAGACAAAGAGAAACAGCAATGAAAGAGGAGAAAAATGGGAATTGATGGGGAAAAGAGAGTCGACGAAGACGGATGTAGGAGAGGGAAAATTAAAAGCTCCAGATATTTCAGCCTTTTAATGAAATCCCCTCTTCATCCTTCTGTCGTCACACAGTTTGTCCTAATCCCCCTCCTCCATCAGGGCTGTATTTTCTCCCGGTTTAGCACGAACTTACGGAACTCTCCGGAGCCTAATCTTATTGTTTACTGCTGAAATGGAGCAAATGCTCAACCACATTTGTTATTATAATTGGACATTGTTTTGAACGCTTGTACTAATTAAATGTTTAATAATTAATTTTCCTTTTGCGTTTACAGCGCTGCACACTTTTGCTTCGTGGGCCTTTTGCTAAGCAGGAAAAAGGCCAGCAGAACATTAAGTCCGTGCAACTCCTGCAGCAGCTCGTAGAGGTAAAGTCTACAGAGAAGAAACTGATTGGCATTTGTTGACCAGTGGGCAGGGTAATGATGCACGTTTCTTTATTGTGTCAGTAAAATACCTGATGAACCACAGGACAGATTAATGAAACTCAGATATGTAGCATTAGACGGACACACAGATCTTTTGAAGTCAACCCAAATCAAGATGGCCACCACAGCCAGCTTTACAGATATTGAGCTAAGATTTATAGCAGCTGAGGTTTGTCTCACAACACATATTTTATTTACTTTGTAAAATTTAGTGCATTTGGAGCCAACTTCATCAGTCTCTTAGCAAATTATCTCACAAATCCCTGACTTTCAGCCAATTCAAGATGGCTGCTACAGCCAGTTTAAGTTAGAAAACACAAAATGGCACCATCGGTTTTACAGCTTTCAGAATCAGCTTTTATTATCACTGCACCGAAGTAGAGCGAGATTATACCATACCATACAATTTTATTTATAGAGCACTTAAAACAGTGACAAAGCCAACCAAATTGCTGTTTGATTATGTTCGTACAGTCATTGGAAAGATAAGCGGAGTATAGTAAGTATGGGTAAGATAGTAGCTGCGAGCAGGGCATTTTGATTGAGATTACGGAAAATGTATTTGTTTAGATATGAACTAAACTGCTGCAACAAAAAAGGTTAAATTGTTTCATCTGAACCAAGCTCTTTAAGTGAGAAACGTTTCGTCCCCCATCCAGAGGACTTACACAGTTTACAGCCTGCCACTCAAATCAGGTCCTCTGGATGGGGGACGGACAAAACATTTCTCATTAAAGAAACTGGTCCAGATGATACAATTTAACCTTTTTTGTTGTTATCTACCTGGGTGATTGAGCCTACAAACCTCTTTTAAACTGCTACAACACAAGATGATTTCAGCCTAAAACTCAGATAATAAAGACTTACAATATGCGAGGTCTTAAAATTTTTTTTGTTGGTCTTTCTATTTGAGATTGTACCCATATTTATTGTAACTGATTGCTTTAGTCAAAAGGCACATTAGACGTATCACATCTCTGTTGCGACTATATCAAGTTTTAGCTTAATATCTGTAAATTTGACTGAGTTACAATTATTTTTGTTTGTTAGGATTGATTCGTTTTTGTGGCCATCTTGAACTGGTTTGGCTACAAAAGTTTATGCCAAAGATTTAAGATGGCGTTCAATGTGTGGCACTCAGAATATGTGGCAGGGTAACTGTCAGCCACCACTACACAGTTTCTGTTAACTGTGAAATATAAAGTATGTTAGTCAGCATATGACTTGTATCATCCATCCATCCATCCATCCATCCATCCATCCATCCATCCATTATCTTTACCTGCTTTTCCTTTTCGGGTTGCAGGGGTCACTTGTGTCCATATTCAGCAGTCACTGTGCGAGAGGCGGGGGACACCCTGGACAGGTCTCCAGTCCATCCCAGGGACACAGAATGAAACGAGACAAACCTCTCTCACTCTCACCTAGGGTCAATTTAGAGTTACCAGTCAGCCTAACATGCATGCTTTTGCCCTGTGGGAGGCACCTGGATTACTCGGAGAAAACCCATATATGCATGGAGGGAACACACAAACTCCACCCAGAAAGGTCCTCAGCTGGGTTTTGAGCCAATGATCTTCCCACTGAGAGATGGCAGCTCTACAAACTGTACCACCATGCTGCCCTGAGTTGTATCGTCATTTAATTTGTACTTTGCGTAAATGTCAGGCTGTTGTGACTACTAATCAAGCGACACTTATATCCCTAATTATGTTTTTAAATATCAGTATTACTTAATTTTCTAGCGAGATAGAGATTTTTACATCTAAAAAATAAAAGTATTTATACCCATAACATTCATACTAATGAAAATTACATTTAAAGATCCCTAAGAAATTGCATTGGGAAAGAAGTTAAGGATATCTACCAAAAAGCCTTAAAATTTTATTAAAAGTAGCCTTTTTAGCATCTTTAAAAACTGGATCTGTAGTGCATTTCAGATACAAAGTATCTTCAGTGTAGTTTGTTACCAGTTGGTTATTTCCCGTTTTTATGTTAGAATGACATCAAGTTTTGTATTGATATTGAAAATATTTTAAACGAGTTTTGCAACTTTTTTTGTTGCTGTCCGTTTCTGAAACCATTAACGAACAGGTCAAAATCATGCCGTTTGCCTCTTATGTTAATTAGCTTACCATATATCTAACCTGATTATAGCTTTTTGGCTTAATCTCTGCACCAAGCTGTACGACTGAAATTGTTACTAAAATGACCAAATGATATCTTAAAATAAGGCTCAGGTTTACTTACCGGTAAATGCTATTTTTTCTTGTAGATTTTTATGGCAATTTAAAAACTAATACTAAACTAATGAAAACCCCAAATTCAGTATCTCAGAAAATTAGAATATTACTTAAGACCAACAAAAAAGTATTCTTAGAAAGGAGGACCAACTGAATACAAGTAGAATAAACATGAAAAGTATGAGCATGTACAGCATCAATACCTAGTTGTGGCTCCTTTTTAGAGTCAGGGTCAGAGTCAGAGTACCTTTATTGACATTGCACAAGCTTGCACCAGTACAGCGTGAATATGTATGCACAGTCATCATGAAGGGGAATACGTGTGTGAAGCTGCTGCTTTTCTTATCAGCGCGGCCTCTCTCATGCGTATTCGGATGACGGTTACAGGTGTGAAAACAAAAAAGGGGAGAACCATGAGGGTAATCAGTGGTATTACAAAAAAGATATATCACATTTAGTCTTTCAGGACACCATATGAGACATCAAAAAACTCTACAAGCAAGCAACAGTTAAGACAAATCACATTTGCATTTGAGATAAAAAACTCTACAAGCAAGCAACAGTTAAGACAAATCACATTTGCATTTGAGATTGAAGCAATGAGTTAAGTCCATGAGCCCTGTTCAGATTAGCACAGTTCTGATGATGGGACCAGCCAGCCTTATCTGTCTGAGAGCACACAGAAAGTTCTCCGGGGAGGGAGGGGGGTTGCGACACTAGTTTCAGTCGTCAGTTGCTCAGACTCAGGAGAAATTTGTAGTCAGCCTGTCCAAGGCTGCTTGAGAAGTCTGATTAGATATAGCATGAGTTATCTTCAGGTCAGGCTCACAGTGTACTTTCCCATAGCCTTGAGTCCAGATGGGCATCCAAAATCCAATACGCTCCAAATTATGGGAAGCTTTCACCGACCCGAGCTATGAGTCCTCCTCCCCCAGATGTGACCCTCCTGGCCGCATACGAGTCCCAAACCTTACCGGTGGTCTGCGGTCCTCACTGGCCACCTCCACTTTGCGGTTCAACTCATAAAGCAGCTGATTCATGGAGGTCACAGCCCGGATCAAACTCTCGTTTTGAGAAGGGGCTTTGACAGGGCGTTGATCGCTGCAGAAGTCTTCCTAATTTTCCAATAGAAGAGAACTCCACACAAGCCAAAAAGCAGAGCACCTGCTATCATAAATCCAATAATGAATAAATCTTCCACATCTTCGACAGACAGAACAGTCAGGCATAACATCTTCCACTCCCCTCAGGAATCCATGATAAATCCGGCTGGATGCGTCTGCGATGGGCAAGCAGGTTCTCCCGGACCTGATCGTTTTGTAGAAAAAAATCTTATCAATAGTTGATAGCCCACGAAACCAGATCCATCTTCAATTTGCGTTCGAGCGAGCACTGAAAAACTACAGACAAAGACAAAGTAGCCAAGCAGGGAGAGGAAAGCTGTGGAGGAGAGACACGAGCTGCTGCTGCTCCGATCAGTGCGCAGGAGGACACATTTAGATAGGTTTTTAAGTAATTGTTATTCATCAGTGGCATGTACAGTATTTTAGACCTGGACATTCAGGGCTGTAGCCTTGGTGTTTTACGTGCAGGTGTCAAAATACAACTCTAGTTCTTGTGAAATGGGTTGTGTACACAGGTAACAAAACGGATGAGTTTGAGATACCCACAGCCACCGTGTGACTAATCTGAGAGAAAAGTTGTTGTGACTCTTTCCTGCGTCGTCCCACAGGGCTTGATTCTTGGACCTGTTCTGTTTACACTCTATCTGCTCCCGTTGGAGTCTATCCTGAGGAAACATGGTCTTTCATTTAATTGTTATGCTGATGATTGTCAGATTTATCTGCCCTTAAAACCAACTTCTTCCTGTTCAATTCACGCTCCGTTAAAATGTCTTGATGACATCAAGGCATGGATGACTTCAAATTGTTTAAGTTTTAATGATCAGAAGAAGTCATTGTGTTAGGCCTAGCTCTACCGCTGTCTCTGATCCTATAGATCTTTACTCGCTTCAGCCATATCTTAAGCTGTCAGTTACTAATCTCAGGATGGTTTTAGACTCTGACCTTAAGTTTAATAAACAAATTAACTCTGTTCTGCAGAAAAGCTTCTTTCAGTTAAGGCAGATAGCAAATATTAAGTTGGTGTTCTCCAGATCTGTCCTTGAAAAACTATTCCATGTCTTTATCATTACCCATCTGGACTACTGTAACACACTCTATGCTGGGGGCAGTCAGGCCCCATTTTATATCTCCAGCTTGTCCAAAATGCTGCTACTCTGCTCTTAACTAGAACTCGTAGGTTTGAGCACAATACACCAGTTTTGTCCTCCCTTCCCTGACTCGCTGTACATACCAGAATTGATTTTAAAATGATCCTGCTAACCTTTAAGTGCATAACTGGCCTTGCACCTTCATATCTCTCTGAGCGACTGGAACCATATGTTCCCTCTCGGACCCTGAGATCATCCGATCAGATTTGGCTCTTCCAAAAACAAGATTGAAGCTCAGAGGAGTTTGGGCTTTTTCAGTCATCGTCCCCAAACTCTGGAACAATCTGCCCCCCTAACAATAGGCAGGCCACTTCACTTCCTGTGTTCAAATCTCTGATTAACAACTCATCCGTTTTCTCTGGCATTTCACACTGTGTGAGTTGATTTAGTATTTTTTTCCTGTATTTTTTTTAAATGCTTTTAATTAAAATGTCAGTACTATTTTTTTCATTAATGTACTCTATTGATGTTATTTTAAGCACTTTGGTAACAGCTGCTATTTAAAATGTACTTTATAAATAAAGCTGACTTGACTTGATCATTTTTTTTGAACGTGTTTGAAATTCAAGAGACAAATCTGTGATTCTCTGCAACTCATGAGAGGAAATTTAGAGCCCTGAAAATGTTTTAAGGCATTTTGGAGACTCCCTGACAAATACTGTTTACTATCTAGTCACCAACAGCTGACGCCCAGCGAGCTACTGTGTTAAAAAGTGACACATTCATTATACAGTATGACTTGCTGGAAATGAAAGAAAGACCAACAAAGGAAGATGTCTGGGAATTGCTAAATAAATGTACAAATGTCATTTAGTCTTTTCCTTTGCAGTTTATGCTGGTGAAGATTCTCAGTTTCTTGCAGTTTATATTTTATTTGTGCGAGGTTCTACTAACGGGTACGGCATCAACTATATACTATTCAGAAATGCTGTGGCATTGCAAACATTGCCATTACAAGTCATTTCACTAACATATCAGAGCAGCCGGAGGCTAAAATTCAGAATTTGACAGGTTTTCACCACTGCAGCCTAATGCAAATCAGAAGCTGTCAGCAAGAAATAGAGAAGCTCTTTCTGTTTCCTAGCAGTTCCCATCTTATTCACAGCAGCAACCTCCATTTCTCGTGTGCGAACACTGTTCAAATGTTCTGCCGAGCTAACGACACAGGTTGAATCATGCACAAAAGATACACTACATCTTAAAAACGGTGATCACTACAAAGCGATTATAACTTTTTAAATGTCACCGGTGAAATTTGTATTACTTGAAGTTGCACATCCTGAGAGAAAACAAGTGCACACTTAAAAAACAAAAAAACATGATAAGTTAATATGGTGTCATTTGTATTTTATCTCTTCAAAGATCATGTCAACACCCCCTGAGAATTTTAGTTATGATCAAAAGAAGGAGAAAAAGACAGACTAAAAGGAAGTGCGCCCATGAGAAGTGAGTGAATAGTGATTGCAGATGAAATGTTGTCAACATAAACTGCTGCTGCCAAATGACACACATTCACCTACGAGCTGGATGTGTAGCTAATGAGCTCTGTGTGTGGTTACGCTGCAGAGTCAGACCTGCTGCACGCTCACACTAATGGGAGTTCACGCAGGAGTCACTGCTTTTATTTTTTCCTCCGCTCCTCCGCCTCATCTTCAGAAAGCAGTCTGTTTTCATTTGCTGTCATTATCAAAGGGCTTCTTCCAATCTCCAGGTACAGAGAGAGAGACAGACAGACATGCTCTGACAAAAGTTCATGATGTCTAAACGGTTGTCACAACTATCACCTGAAACGGAATGTGACTTTTCTCAGCACGAAACAAAAGAATGCTTAAAATTGTGCTGTGTTGTGAAAAAATAAAGCAATGCCCTTTTTTTTTTGCATTGCATAAAGATACAGTATTGCCATTCAAAAGATATTTACAAAGCAAACTACTTCTTCAAGTCCTTGTGTGTAAGACTCTGTGATAGTGTCTGTAGTACCATAATTTCCAGACTATAAGCTGCTACTTTTTTCACACACTTTGAACCCCGCGGTTTATACAGTGCTGGGGCTAGTTTATGGATTTTTGTTTTTTGATGGGCTAACAAGCTTCCTGCCACCAAAACATTTAACCTCATCACACAGCGGCGCTCACATAGCTGCCCAAATCTCTCTTGTGGGGGTGGGTCCTTTTTCATTCATTCAACCTTTATTTAGTCAGGTAAATCTTATTGGTCCTCATGACTCAGTGAGAATACCTGTATAAATAAAGATTGAAAAAAATCTGACAGATGAAATTACCAAACAGGTCACAGTGGACAGACAAAATGAGGAGTGAAAGAGAGAAGGGGGGCGGAGGGGACTTGTGCCCCATCCTGGGAGTACACCAAAGTATTTGCAGCCACTCATTATCAGTGTGAATCGTGTATTAAAGTGACAATCGAAGTTCAGTGGGAGACTTGGATGACTGGTGGCAAGAAATTGTTTACTACAACTGGCGGCATGCAAAGAGCAACTTCTGCTCCAGTCTGCCAGTGGATGCTGACAGAGGAGCAGTTTAAAAAAATCCTCTGCAGAAAAAAACATTTACTGTCTGTATTTATGTATGTTACTGATACGTATTATCAAAAGTTTAAAAGATCTATTTGTGTAAATGTCTCACGTTACAACATGGACACCTGCAGCTTATAAAATGAGTTCCCGTGGCTTAATGAGACTACCTGTATAAATAAAGGGTAAATGAAAAAACACACAAGTGCATATGTACAAAATTATTATTATTGTTTAAATTTAGTGGGCGTGGCTTATATTTGGGTGCACTCAGAAATTACAGTATTTTACCGTTTCCCTGTTCTTGCGTTTCTTCCAGTCCCAGCTATGATTACCTCATACCCCAACACCACTCTGGCCACACAGGGGGAGGAGAAGAAGATGAGCTGCATTGCTCATGGAGAGAAACCCATCATGGTGCGCTGGGAGAAAGAGGAGCGCATCATCAACCCAGAGACCAGCAGATATGTGGTTACTGTCAAGGAAGTGGCTGATGAAGTCGTCTCCACTCTGGTGGTGAGTGTTCAGTTTCACTGTAAACCAGAAATATTTTTGAATCTGTGACGAGAGCAGCTCCATACAGTCACTTTAATAAAAAAAACAACAACAAAAAGCCCGGACACTACATCAGTGATTTAAATAAAAAATATGTTGGCATAATATGATTCTCCCTTGGAGATAGGGTGAGAAGTTCAGTTATCAGGGAGAGATTTAGGCCCTGTACACACGTAGCCGTTTATCAGTAAAACCGAACAGTTTATCGTGCGGTTTGGCCTTTCATCCACACTATAAACGAATAATAACAAAACTCCGACCAAAGTGGAGATTTGAGAATTCTCCGCGTTCGCGTCTGCGTGTGGACTTCAGAACCGGAGGTTTCAGCTCCAGCTGGAGCAGCAGAACCGGTTCTGCCGCTCCAGCTGGAGCTGACGTCACATGCTCGGAGAAAAAAAAGCGCTAAAAAGTCACCTGCTCTGACATGATTCCCAGTTGACATTTTCCTGCGTTTTATTAACTTTGTACTCCAACACTGTATTTTAGTAGTTCAACCTTGCAATCTGTCCACACAAACGAAAGGAAAATAAATAAATAAATAACAGGAAGTCGCGGCTGAGTTGAAGGGTTGTGACTACACTACATTGCCACTACACTGCCACCTATGGGTTGGGCATACTCTTTACAACGCTCTGTAGTGAAATAAACGGCACATGTAGACGAACATTTTAAATATCCAAACATGTATGGACAGAGTTTTTTTTAGCGCAAATATTCGTTTTTCAAACACCAGGCTACGTGTGTACAGGGCCTTGGAGTAGAGCCATTGCTCCTCCACGTCGAGAGGAGCCAGTTGAGGTGATCCAGGCATCTGGTAAGGATGCTTCCTGTACGCCTCCCTAGGGAGGTGCTTCAGGCATATCTAACTGGGAGGAGATCTGGGGAAGACCCAGGACATACTGGAGAGACTATGTTGCTCAGTTGGCCTGGGAACACCTTGGAGTCCTCCCAGAAGAGCTGGAAGAGGTGCTGTGGAAAGAGATGTCTGGACCTCCCTGCTCAAGCTGCTGCCACCGAGACCTGACTTGGGAACAAGTGGAAGATAAGGGATGGATAGATGGTTTGCATAACATAAACATTTTAAGTTTAGAAATTGTTGTATTTTTGTTCTAGTTATATTGTTTAAACCTAACACTTAAACAGATACTAGTTGAATAAAAAATTACAAATTATATATTTTGTGATCATCCACATAATCACATTGATTCTTTACCAAATTAAGCATCCACGTTATATTGCTTATTCTAGTCCACTGTCCAAGAAAATGAGGAGTGTGGTAAAGAGGTGAAAAAGAGAGTTCAGGCAATGGAGTGGATGGAGAAAAGTTTCAGGAGTGATTTGTGACAAAAGTGTGTCAGCAAAGGTCAAAGGAAAAGTTTACAAGACAGTGGTGAGACCAGCTATGTTGTATGGTCTGGAGACAGTGACATTGACAAAAAGACAGGAGAAAGAACTGGAAGTGGCAGAAATGAAGATGCTGAGGTTCTCCTTAGGAGTGACAAGGATGGATAAGATCAGGAATGAGATCATCAGAGGTACAGCACATGTTGAACAACTGGGAGATAAAGTTAGGGAGGCCAGACTGAGATGGTTTGGACATGTCCAGAGGAGGGACAGTGGGTATATTGGTAGAAGGATGTTAGAAATGCAGCTGCCAGGAAAAAGACACAGAGGAGATATATGGATGCAGTTAGAGAGGACATGAAGGTGGAGTGAGTACAGAGGATGCAGAGGACAGAGTGAGGTGGAGGAGGATGACTCGCTGTGGAGACCCTTGAAGAGGGAAAAGCTGAAAGAAGAAGATGACGAACAAGAAGAACAATACCGTAATAAGAAGAAGGGAAGTCTGAGATTGTCATCAATGTATGTTCCCAGACAATGATGAAATTAGTTCTCAATATTTAACCCATCACCTGGATTACACCCAGGTGGAGCAATGGGCAGCTATGTAAGCATCAGGGGAGCAATTAGGGATTGGGTGTCTTGCTCAGAGACAGCACAACATGTGGGAATGGCTGGGAGTCGAACCGTGACTTTCTGGTCCCAGGTCGGCTGCCCCGCCCCTGCCCCATGAAGAAGAAGATTGCTTCATCCACCCAGCCATCCATTATCTTTTACCCACTTCTTCCATTTTGGGTCACGGGGGTCGCCGGTGCCCATGTCCAGCAATCACAGTGTGAGGGGCGGGGTACACCCTGGACGGGTCTCCAGTCCATCACAGGGACACATAGAGACAAACAACCATTCACTCTCTCACTCACACCTAGGGTCAATTTAGAGTTACCAATCAGCCTAACATGCATGTTTTTGGTCTGTGGGAGGAAACTGGAGTACCCAGAGAATACCCATGCATGCACGAAGAGAACATGCAAACTCCACCCAGAAAGGCCGCCGGACCGGGATTTGAACCGGCAACCTTCTCGCTGAGAGGCAGCAGCTCTACCAGTTGCGCCACCGATTGCTTATTGTAGAATAGATGAGAAGGACCAACACATTATTTTTCTAAACATCTTTACTGCTGTTGATTTGCACTTTAACTTGGTTAGTGGATCTAGTTTTAGATTACTTGTTCAATGAAATTTTATAATATGGTTTAACAATAAGTCTGTTTTCATTCATTAAACAAGTAACACAAAATACTTGTACAGTATACACAACAAAAATAATTTTAGGTTTCACTTTACTGCCAGACTTACACAGTACAGTATAAACTAAAACAAATTTAACCAGCTGAATAAAAGGATTTACAAAAAATAATAATTGGCAATTTCAGTTAAAATGAACCAAACTGAGCTTACTAAAAAACATCTGATCAGCTATTAAAATAATAATGTTGTTCAAATCAACAGAGAAGTTTTCATCAACATTGGTGAATGGGGACTGTTATTAAAATATTTTTTCATGTTCATGTTCACATAGGTTTATTGTCATTTCACCACATGTGGTACATGAGGTGGAATGGAATTGTGTATACAAAGTCCCAGTTACATCCAATAATAGCAAAAATATAAATTGTTCAAAGAAACAGTAAATAAAGATCTAAGATATAAGTAAGTAATACTTTGTATGCTAAACACAGGGGCAATTCTAGAATCTGACCTTTAGGGGTGCAGGCAATGACTCTTGGCTTAATTAGCTTGGTGACCATTGATGTCAGAAGCATTCGGTTCAGGGGTAGTCTTCTACATCTTGCTGGCTCCTCAGATAAATATTGTTATTAACTTATTTTTATGTATATGACTGTTTCTGTTCAGTGACCTGAGTTGACCTCTGTTGTGACTTGGTGCTATATAAATTTGATTTGATTTGATGTTTATTCATTCATTTTAAAAGAACAATACAAGACAGTTTCATCAGATACAAGAATACAAGTAGGATAAAATGAAGGGAGCAGAAAGAAGATGAAATCTTATTATATCTGCCCCTTATTTCACAGTTTGTTCAACCAATGATAACCTTCAAACTACATCACAAAATGAATAATTCTACTTAATTTTACTAACTGTAATACACAAACTACATCACAAAATGAATAATTCTACTTAATTTTTCTAACTGTAATACACAAACTACATCATTCTAACTGTAATACACAAACTACATCAGAAAATGAATAATTCTACTTAATTTTTCTAACTGTAATACACAAACTACATCACAAAATGAATAATTCTATTTAATTTTTCTAACTGTAATACACAAACTACATCACAAAATGAATAATTCTATTTAATTTTTCTAACTGTAATACACAAACTACATCACAAAATGAATAATTCTACTTAATTTTTCTAACTGTAATACACAAACTACATCACAAAATGAATAACTCTACTTAATTTTTCTAACTGTAATACACAAACACACTAAGCTACATCATCAGTCAACATAAGTGTAATACACAAACACACTAAGTTACATCATATATAGTTTTTGAGCAAGTCCTTTTTGACCTTTTTCTTAAATGTATACATTGATTTTGCATTTTTAACATCACTCTCCAGAGCATTCCACAATCGAACTCCCTGAATTGAGGTAGACCGTCCCTTTAAGCTGGTTCTGAATTGTGGTTTGATGAATATCTCTGTCCCTTTGAGATTGTAATAACTTTGTCTTTTTATAAAATTTCTTTGGATATTTAAAGGTAATGTGTTATTATGAGCCCTATACATAACTGATAAAATACTATATTCTACCAATTCCTGGAATTTCAATAAATTTAGCTGAAGAAACAAGGTGTTTGATGGGTGACTGAAATGTTTTCTGGTGATTACTCTTACAGCTCTCTTTTGTAAAATAAAAACAGGCTTTGTAATTGTTTTGCACGCTTTTCCCCAAACCTCAATACAATAGATTAAATGTGGAACAATGATTGTGTTATACAACATATACAGAGCTTTATCAATTAAAAAATCCCTGACTTTATACAGTACTGCAATTGATCTAGCTATTTTTGTTTTAATGGAATTTACATGATGTTTCCATGTCAGTTTGTCATCAATGATGACACCCAGAAACTTCACTTCACTCACTTTACAGATCACAACATCTTCAATTTCAAATGGATCGTCAACAATTCTCTTTTTGTTACTGAATATCATGTAATTAGTTTTATCTAAATTCAAAGATAATTTGTTTAATTTAAACCAAGTTTGTATTTTTATAAATTCTGTTTTCATCATATCATATAAACTGAATAGGAAATTGAATTGGATCTTGACGTGGCAACCCAATGTTTGATAGGGACTTCTTTTTCTTTTTTTTAACCACTGGATGCAGCTACACACCAAAATATAAGTTGGTACCACACCAAATTTTGTTATCCAGTTCTCAAGATGGACAGACATTTATGGTAGCAGCCATCTTGGATTGTGACATGGCAACCCAATTTCCATAATGAACCTTTCTTACACCTAGATACAGTCTCACACCTAAACAGAAGTCAGTACCTCACTTATTTTTCAAGTTATTATGCTCACAACATGCTCAGACAGATGGATGGAGCAGGTTTTTTAAATTGACTACTTTTGCCCTGCAACGGGAACAAAAACAAGGAGAAGAAAAAAATATGAGATGAGGGACAGGGATAAAAAAAAGTATAGTATTAGGGTTTACATGTGTAATACACTAAATCTAAAATACATCATATAAATGTAAATATTTAAATGTCTAATAGGGTGCAGTTTTCTTTCTTCTTAGTTTTATCCCAAAGTAATTGAATAAAACAAAAGTTTAGATTTAGAGCTCCAGCCATTGTTTATTTGAAACCCTGAGTGTACTTTTCTGCAGATCATGCCAACTGTTCGTGAGGACTCAGGATTCTTCTCCTGCCATGCGATCAACTCGTTCGGCGAGGACAGAGGCATCATACAGCTGACAGTGCAAGGTAAGCTTTTTCTCTCCTCACACCCTGCTTTATGAAAGTGGGATTAAAAACTACATTTAAGATACTAAAAACCTCCATTTTTTATTACCGTACTTTATTCCTTTTAATATCATTACTTGATCTTTGATGTTGTACTGTAATGAGTAAAACTGATTTTTAGGTTTTGGTTTGAGTATTTTTGCTCAAGAGTCTTTGTCTCTCTTAAAATTGATGGATGTGTTCACATCTCTTCAGAACCACCTGATCCTCCAGAGGTGGAGATCCGTGAGGTCAAAGATCGCACCATAGCTCTTCGTTGGACCATGGGTTTTGATGGCAACAGTCCCATCACAGGATATGACATTGAATGCAAGAACAAGTCAGGTAATAGCAAGAAGGAATGATTATTGTGTTATTGATGCAAATTAATTAATTCAACCTACGTTTAGACAGGATTAATCCCATTGAGCTTCAGGGACTCATTTACAAGAGAGACCTGATTTTAACAAAGAGTGATGACAACAGTGGACAACAACGACAATAGACAATCATAAAGGATGCGTACAAGTTGACAATAACAAGTGAAAATAAAATGTTATTAAAAAAACTAGGTTGTAAGGTGATGTAAAATACTAAAAACAGGAACATGTCTGCATTGGTTTTTCCCAGGAACTTAACAGATGTTTAAAGCCACTTAGAGAGGTCAAGGTCGAGAGCTTCAGATCTTTTTGCAAGGTGTTCCAAGAAACAGGAGCAGAGTTGGAGAAGACCCTTTTGACCAGTTCAGTTCTCACTGATGGAACACTGCATGTAATAATATCCTGAGAGCGTACGCTGTAGCTGCACTCACGCAGCAACATGTAGAAGGAGATGTATGGAGGCAGCAGACCAAGAAGTGATTTTTAAAGATGAAAATTACCAGTGGAAGAGTCTGCGTGAGGTTAATGATGTCCAGTTAACCAGTGACTACAGGGTCCAGTGGTGGGTACGATAGTTACAGCCAGTTATGAATCTTAGTGCACCGCGATAAACAGCATCCAACATCTGCAGGGTGCTTGTAGGGGAGTTAATAATAATAATAATTAATTCAATTTATAACGCACTTTTCATTACTGAAAATCTCAAAGTGCTACACATATATTGAATGCTACACACATTCATAAACCGGTGGCGGCAGACTACCATGCAAGGTGCTTTCCAGTCCTACCGGGAGCAACTCAGGGTTAAGTGTCTTGCCCAAGGACACAACGACACATGGTGCGGGTCCCGGGAGTCGAACCGCCAACTTTCCGATCGGGAGACGACTGCCATTACCACTACACCACGGCTGCCCTATAACGCGTTCATGTAAATAATGTTACCATAGTTGATGGAGGGAAGGAAAGTCACAGTTACAAGGTGTTTCCTATTATTCAGAGTTAAACAGGATCAATTTCTGAAAAGAAACTCAATTTAACTTTCAGTTTCCTTACCAAGTATTCCATGTGGAGCTTAAAAGAGAGATGCAAATCGATCAAGATACACAAATATTTGTAGGGATCGACACACTCAATACGGACACCATTCAAGGATAAAATCAAAGGAGAACTGTTTGGTCCAACTTCCTGTTTGGTTTTATCGGCATTTAGGACACGTTTGAGACGGAACAAATCTGACTGGATGATGTAAAAGGCGGAGTGCAAAAGCTGGAGAACCTTAGCAACTGTTTTAGTTCGACAATAAACAACTGTCATCAGCATAGAAATGTAAGAATGCATCGAGGATGCTCTGACCTACATTACCTATGTAGATTGTAAAGAGGGTGGATCCTAAGATTGAGCCTTGTGGTACACCATTGTTGACTGTTAAAATACTGGAGGAATTACCATTATGTTGAACACATTGCCTCCTGTCTGAGAGATAGTTAGAGAACCATCAATGGTGTGATCTGAGAAACCAATTTCTGATACTCATACTACATAAATATATAAATAAATAATATATACATACATATATAAATACACTATAAATACTACAGCAAACAAAAATGCAACAGCTTAACCAACACTGTTTTATCATGAAATGCCACTAATGAATTCAATGCCTGTCTTTCCAACTCCTCCAGCTTCGTGGTTATCAGCCCAGGTCACCAAAGATGTGTCACCTCAGCTAAACCAAGCCACTATTATTGACCTTCACCCCTCCTCCACTTACAACATCCGCATCGTGTCCAAGAACATTATTGGCAACAGCAATCCGAGCAATGAGCTCACCATCACGACTGATGAAGCAGGTTAGTGAGCTCCTTGTCAGCGTGATTTCCCCACTGGCTAAGAAAATTGTACTTAGTCACCAGGCCTGAAACCTGAAGCCATGTGAGGTGCTGTTAAACTGCAAACCAGCAGAGCATCGTCAAAACAACCACTTCCTCTGGCGGAGGTGATGTTTTTAACAGTCCTATTCTTAGGCAGCTTATTAATCAAGGCAAGTTAGTCAGAATGGTCATTTAGATTTAATTTATATTAGTTATAACTGAGAATGTTCATTCATAACCTAAAACAAATCAGTAAATTGACAAAGAAACAGAAGTAGATGATGGACATACATCAATATGAACCTTCTCCAAAGATTTTTACAGGTATTGAGTGGTCTGGAATTGATTGATTTACTCCTGAATGTTTTATATATAGTATATAAATTTGAATCAGTTCTGTTTTTGAGGAGAAACTTTTGACAAGATCAGTGGATAATCAGAGGATACATTTTGTCACATAATCATTATGCAGTTGTTTCAAAACGAGGCTGTGGGCTCTATGAAGTGAGGAACAGAGCAGTTCACCCTCAGTTTGAGTCAGCCATGTAAAGGTCCACTCATCTTGAGTCGCTCATACCGGACCCCCCCAGGGCATTTTTGCACATTGAAATGGTGCAACCAGTCAAAATTATTGCTATAATGAAGTAATAATACTCACATCAATTCTTACAGTTTAAGGGGCAAGTTGATGATGTTACCAGTTTGTCAGTAATATTAATTTGACATGTAGGCCTAAGGGCGTAGATTTCATCTCATTATTGGGGGGGACCATAAACAGGGAAATTTTTTAAGAGCAATTTTGGGGGGGTCGGCAAAGTTACAGTGAAATGTAATGCAAAATGTACAGAGGGAAGTTTATCCAAACTGCATGCATATACTATGCAGAATAATCAACAATAATATTGATTTAAATGGCATGTATTTTATTTAGTAGTCTTAATACTACTATTAATCAGTACAACAGTGATACTCATTACTCTTGTTAAAAAATGTAATGTGTTCAATCTGCAGTACAATAGACGACAAATAATGACAAGTGGCAAAATGAGAATTTTGCAAAATAGGTCCCCTCTAAATATTGTTTAAATTTCAGTTTGGCTTGTATTCATAGATTGCTGTGGTCAGTGTCACTGATAATCTGGTACAACATCTTCCCAAAATCTTAATGCTTAAAAAGAAAACAGTTTTCAAGGAGAAGAAATACTTTAATGCAGGGGTCACCAAACTTTTTGAGACTGAGAGCTACTTCAGTGGGACCAAGAGGCACAAAGGTCCACTTGTTCGTTCCAAACAAATTTGCATGGTTCAACTTTAATTATAGTATTAATAATAATACATTTACATACATGTGAATATATGACTGCCTGATCACATCTGATCTGGTCTGTATTATTAAAGACTCCACACAATGATTAATGATTTAGCTTGGTAAATATGATCAATTATTGTATTGATAATTACCAGTAGTGATTAGAACTCTCAATCAAGAACTTGAGTCCTCAGTTTGAACAATTCTTTGGCTCTTCTGTGCAAATGTAAATTGTTCTTAGCTTTGACTGGGAGTGTGGATGGTTGTTTGTCTCTTTGTCTGTCTCTGTGATAATAATAATAATAATAATTAATTCAATTTATAACGCACTTTTCATTACTGAAAATCTCAAAGTGCTACACATATATTGAATGCTACACACATTCATAAACCGGTGGCGGCAGAGGGATCTGTCCTGGGTGTCTCTGGGACAGACTGGTGACTTGTCCTGGTTGCCCCTGCCTTCACACAAAAGCAGCTGAGATTGGTTCCAGTCCTAAACAAAGGGGCATAATGGATTACTTATTAACTGATATTTAAACATAAACACTATTTCTTTTATGTTAAACTCAATCTGTAACATTTGAAATTCGTTGTATTTTATAAATATTTTATTAACTGTTTTGTAGAAATGAACACGTTTGTAACATTCATTCAAAATATGCCTTAACAAATCTGTAGCATTTTTTAAGAACCTATTAAGAATAAAATGTTCCAGTTGCAGATACAAAATATCAATAATGTAATATAATAAACAGTGACATTTTTTAATTAACCATGTGACATAAGTATTGATCCTCAACATTTTTTATAATAATAATTTAAAGCCCTTAAAACAACCACAGCTGCAACAAAGTGCTACACATATGAAATCATTTTAACTAATCATCACATCTTCTCTACTCTTTTTAAATTAATTATCTTTCACATATTTTATCATTACTTCTTTCAAGAGCTCCACACCTGAAAATATGATGAATGTGAATCCATCCTGCTCAAAGCTGCGCTGACATTCTACTGTCTGTTGCAGAGCCCACCAGGGAGCTAGTTAGCATTGAAGCTAGTGTGTTAGCTGATGAAGTGACGCTCCAAAGTGTTTTTCTGTTGCTACAGCCACTAATGATGCACAGACACACTTGTCTTTCAACACTGTGAAAGACCTTTTCCTCCCAGTCACTGTCACCTATGTTTTAAGTAGCTACTTACTGGAAGTTAGTACTTTGTGCAGCAGCTCACTCCCCACCAGCGGCTCCGAGCCTGTGACCTCCGCTGCTGTTGTTGTTCCTTGTAAACATTGGACTAAACCATTTGCCAACAGAGAAGGGGGGGTGGGCAAAATTTCCTTCTTTTTTTTTAGAATAATGGCGGATTTCTCTCTTTTTTTGCCTTTTTATATTTATATTGTTTAAAGCTGCAGTATGTAGCTTTTTTTATGAACATATTTCTTCACTCTGTCACTACCTCCTGACAGACTGATGTTAGCCAGGTAATCTCTGAAAAAAAAAAAAAAAATATTGTCCCCTTGCTTCTCCAGGTGGTAAATAAGCATTTCTAAAAAGAAAAGGTGACCCACCATTTTCCAGCCAATAAAAACAGAGTTTGTAACCAGCCAATAAAAACAGAGCTTGAATTTGAATCAGCCAATAAAAACAGAGCTTGAATTTGAAATTTAACAGACCACAAGGGGGCAGAGCGGGATCAGAATGCTTTGCCTGTTGAAAATATTTCTAAGTTCTGCAGTTCTACAGAAATTGCATACTGTACCTTTAAAGACACGGTTTCCTTTATTGAATTATTGGGGGGGACAGATCTATATTTCCCCAAGATTGGGGGGGTCCGGACCCCCCTGACCCCCCCAGGATCTACGCCTATGTGTAGGCCTCAGATTGAACAAACTAGAAAGTTAGCTCAACAGCGTCACCTAGAGGACATTTTGCACGTTTTATCTTCTCTCATGTGACCCTTATGATATCTTTCAGCTCCTGATGGTCCACCACAAGATGTCTCACTGGAGCCCACCTCCCCACAGAGCATCAAAGTTTTCTGGAGGGTACAATGATTATTTTTATGCCATGACTTTTCAGCACATCATTGCTTGTAAATAATCTAGTTTAGGTTTGATATAACTGCACAGAACCAGCAGTAATAAATAAAATAAAATCAATAAATTCCTCCCTAACCTGTTTATTTTGTTATCGTTATCCTCTTTCTTCAGCCTCCCCAGAAGCATCTGCAGAACGGTGTGATCCGCGGCTTCCAGGTCGGCTACAGGGAGTACAGTCCTTTAGGGAGTCACCAGTTCACCATAATCAGCGTGGACACGACCGGAGACACCACGGAGAGCATCGTGCTGGACAACCTGAAGAAGTTCACTCAGTACAGTGTGGTGGTCCAGGCTGCAAACAGAGCTGGCACAGGACCCTCCTCACAGCAGGTGGTCACCAAGACCCTGGAAGACGGTAAGTAAAGGACGGGAGGGAGCGTATATATATTTAACCTTCATATCTAAAACTATCACTTTAGTCAGGGCGGTGGTGTGGTTCTTCTCAGATGCAGTAGCTGTCAGAGGAGTTGGTATCAATGTTTGTTCTGTTGGACATATTTGAACCACAGTACACGCAAAAACCAAATGCTGCATTCTTGATACTCCGCCTCAGATAGAAAATTATATTGACGTAATGTTTTTCTTCCAGTGTTTTTTTTTTCTTCTATAATGCAATGTTCTAAAAAAACGAACAAACTGAATGCTCTGACATTTGGACAGAATACATTACTTTATCTTGTTTTTGTTTTTATTTTAAAGAAGAAAAATGCACTATAGAATAAAACAACATTTTCCTATTATTGAAATATTTAAAAGTACAGTATTTTAGAAGCTCTGTATTTCACACATAGAGCTAGCTTTTAACGTTTTAAGATAAGACAGAACTTTACTGATCCTGCAGGAAATTGTTGTGCCGCAGAGTTTCAGTGCAAAGGAACATACACAAGGAACCACACAAGATGTGAAAAAAAATATATATAAAAAATATTTTAAAAAATCAGAGAATATAAAAATACTAACAGATAAGGTCTAAAACAGGTAAGGTACAGACAGAAACATTAAAGTGTTTATTGGATTGATTTTATTGTCCTGTGTGCAGAAAGGGGGAGAAGTTGAAAAGTTTGATAGCCAAAGGGAGGAAGGACTTCCTGTGGCGCTCTGTGGAGCACCTCGGACTGGATTCCTGACTTTTACATTAGAGGAACACTTTATAGAATATTATTGATCACAATCAGTTATTAAGAACACAAACCTTTAGACCAATAGTCCAGAACTTTGAAATTAAGATTCTGTGGAAAAGCTATAAAAAAAATCATATTAGCAGTTGTAGTAGGGCTTTGAATGAACTCAGTTCAAAGAAACAGATTTTTTATTATGACAGGATTAACAAGTCAAAGAAGTAATGCTCACATTTCATAATGGTTTGTGTTAATGCTATAAATACTAACTTTGCACAGCCGTCTGTTTTGTTTGATATGATTATTAAAACAGTAATGTGATATTTTTGCTGACAAAAGCCCAGGCTACACCTGACACGCTACAGTTAGCTGCTGCTTGTCTTTTGCTCTTACAAATAACAATAAAATTCTATATACTGTACACGACTAGAGGTGCACCGATTGCAGTTTTCTGACTGATCACCGATTTCTAAAAAGTCTGACCTGCCGATTCCAATTTTGGCCGATACTGATTTAGTTTTATAAGCGACACTGTTAGATGTTATAAGGTCACAATGCACCTTCAATTTTCCAATTTATTTTATAGAAAAACATACCCTTGAACAATATCCTAGAAACAATACAAACTTGTTTTAACTGGTCATGAGGTAGTGCTCTGAAGTTCAGACAATTGTTCAAACTAAAAAAATTGGTAAAATCGGTTTCTCATGCAAGTATCGGCCAATTTCCGATTTCCCAAAATTAAGGAAATCGGATTGGTGCACCCCATACACGACTATATAGTACAAACTTAACAAATATTTAAAGGTGTGACATTTACCTGTACATTTTCACTGCAACAGTTCAGTTTAGTCTCCTGCGTTTGGATTAGCTGTTATGCAATCCTGTCAGATTTGAACTTTGTTTCTTTAAAACTGATTACCGTATGTTAAAAAGATTTTCAACAACAGGTAAGATATTAACTGTTCACAATAGTATTTTAACTTTTTTTTAAATGAAAATTATCATTTTCAGTTTGGGAGATTTGTAACCTTTGTTTACTTTATCAGATACAACTAAGAAACCCC
>JBBPBX010001937.1:69990-96048 GCA_038048925.1 Garcialebias charrua | reverse complement strand
ACACCGCTGATCTAGTCAGTGACTTTAATTTTATGGGGGGTCAGTGCTTTATTTCAGATGTTCAAAATAAAATAAACATTTAGAAATAGAAGCTGAGCCTGACAAAACAAGAATAGATGACTCAAATGTATCAACAGGAAGTACAACTTTAGAACCAGAATTTGAAGGTACTTACTGGTAGATGACACTGCAGACTCAGACAAGGAGTACAGTGGATTGATGAAATATGCTTGTTGTATTATAACAGTCTTAGAAAAAACTTTTGGTGCTGCTGATTGAGGACAAGATGCCAAAATTCTTATTAACCATTTAATCAAGATCAAAATGTTCTTATGGTCATTACATTTTTTTAAATAAATATATGACATATAGTTTCTTATTTATTTATTTCAATAAAGGTTGAATTAAAAAATATACACACATGCTCTTATCAAATTACTTAAGTTTGTGTTTCTGTAAATAATATTTTTCAAGACTGATTTTTATAGAAGTAGGTTTAATATTGCAAATATTTGGTTTTGCAGCATTTGTGTGTGGTCGTCATGTTGTCTCATTCTACTTTGTGTCTACTATTTCAGAGTGACCAAGGGTCAGATCAAAGTTTAGGAAACCAGCATATTTCAGAGTGACCAAGGGTCAGATCAAAGTTTAGGAAACCAGCAAACTGCTGTCATCAACCTGGGGGGCTTCATGTCTCCGCAGGCAGCAGGTATGGTCCATCGCGATGTAAAAATCCACATTACAGCTGCGCATATTTCCCTGAACATTTTTATTCATTCGCTCCTTTAATCTGCTTTGTCACAAAATGACACCATCTCACAGACTACGACTGATGAGATGAGGTTCACTAATGTGTTCATTACTGTAAAAACTGTTCATACGTCTGTGACTAAACATGAGAATGTTGCTAACGTTAGCCATCGTTCCTCTCAAAGGGGCTTTTAACAGCTGACAGGAGAGACTCCACTTTCCCTCCTCTTCTCTGCTACATTCTCTTTTTCCTTTTCTGTTTGTGTTTTGTTTGCCCTCACCCTTTTCCCCTTCCCTCTGTGTTAAATTCCTCCCCCTCCTCTCAATGCACTGGGCCTTCACATCTTTTCTAATTTGTGCTATTTGTCCATAATCTTTGCACTTTTCCTACAATATTTCTATTTTCTTTTGTCTTGCTGTTGTTTTCCTTTTACTGAAACGTCACATTCTCCCCTCAACCTGTCATTGTTCTCCTCTTCTGCTTATTTCCTCCTCATACATCATCCCGTACCTTCTTCTGCTTGTGTCCCTCTTGCCGTCACCTCCTTCCCTCTGGGGTTCCCTCCCTCCCTCCTTCCCTCCCCTCAGTGCTGTCCCAGTTGGGCTGTGGGCTGGACGGGTCTGGGCCCCCGCTGCCTTCTCCAAGGCTTCAGCAGCAGCACCAGCCACAGATCCAAGTAATACAGTAACATTAACATTCACTACACTTAAAGAGGTTTGTAGGGGTTGAGTACGAGACTTAAACCACCCTTAACTCTTCATGCCTTAGTTTACAGGCAGCTGCATGTTTTACTGTAAACCCCATTTTTCAAACATTTTTTTTTTTATATTTACAAATATAAAAAAAAAATGATTATTTTATATGTCTACAAATATTTTAAGTTTTTCATCAGATTAGGTCAATTGACATTTTTTATATATATCTTCTCAAATTAATTTGAGCTTGTGTCAAACTGTATTTTCCCACAAATTTAAATACATTAAACAAAGGCAAATGTATTTTAGAAATATAGTAAACTTTTTAGTTTATATCTAATGAATAGTTTTAATGAGTGGTCTGGATTTTCTTTAAAGAACTTATATGTAGTTTTGAGCAATCGTGATCTTGGTTTGGCGAATCGAGGATAATTTCTTCTGAGAAAGTGATGCCAAAAACTGTTTTGCAAGAACGGTTCAAGAGTAAATTTACATCATATAAAACAAGTCAATTCAAGAACTTCACACAAGTTAAACGCCATATTTAGTATTTTTATAATAGGTTTAGGGCGGCACGATGGCACAGTTGATAGAACTGTCGCCTCTCAGCAAGAAGGTTGTCGGATCAAATCCCGTCCGGGGGCCTTTCTGGGTGGAGTTTGCATGTTCTCTCCGTGCACAAGTTAAACGCCATATTTAGTATTTTTATAATAGGTTTAGGGCGGCACGATGGCACAGTTGATAGAACTGTCGCCTCTCAGCAAGAAGGTTGTCGGATCAAATCCCGTCCGGGGGCCTTTCTGGGTGGAGTTTGCATGTTCTCTCCGTGCACTGCATGCGCGTGGGTTTTCTCCGAGTACTCCAGTTTCCTCCCACAGACCAAAAACATGCATGTTGGGCTGATTGGTGACTCTAAATTGTCTCTAGGTGTGAGTGGTTGTTTGTCTCTGTGTCCCTGTGATGGACTGAAGACGTGTCCAGTGTCCCCCGCCTCTTGCACAGGGACTGCTGGACATGGGCACAAGTGACCCGTGAGCCGAAAAGGAAGAAGCGAGTAAAAGATAATTGATGGATAATGGGTTTAATGTTCTAGACTAAACATCATTGTTGCAACATGTAATTAATGATGGCTGCCAGGTGTGCCCCATTCTGCTGGCCAAGTGAAGATAGCATTCCTGTTTCTAGAAGTACAGTAGTCCTTTGTTTATCACGGGGTTCCATCCCCGTCACCCCCCCATGAAGTAGGGATAGGCTACAATAGTCCAAGTTCAGTAAACTTTGTCATGACATGTGCCAGGCTGCAATCACACTCCTGTTACTTCCAATCTCCTTCCTTAAATAAACAATTTAATTTTTTAATTTAAAATAAACAACCCACGCAGCATGGTTTATTTTAAATGTTACATTATTTAAATTGTAGAGAAGCGAAGCGCAGTAGGACATCATAGGGTTAACCCTTCACAAAGCTGATGTAGCAGAGGAGAAATGCAGGAGGGAGCTTCCCCACTGCACATAGGGGCAAAAACATTTAAAATAGTTTATTTTAAATAAAACGATCCATCAGCCAATCGAGCGTCATGTCTAATCTTACTTTGAAAAACTGCAATAGTGAGTCCGCGAAACGAGGGACAACTGTATAAGAATGTGTGTGAACCAGTTTTTACATAAACTGTTGGACGCCGCTGATCAGTGAAACTATTTTTTTTTGTAAGAATATTTATAGTGAGTACAAACACAAATATTTGGTTGACAAAATATGTAAAGTTTGCAAGCTGTAAATTTTTTTCAATTTAGCATTTATTCAAACTGCTTCAATGTTTTTGAATCTATACGTAGTCACTATTCACTGCAGCCCCCGAAATTTAATTCCTCTGTAAGAAATCCTTCCTCGTATTTCAAACAGGGATCACACTGATTGCTATTTATTGCATGTAAAATACTGACTTCTTAATGGTACACCACACCCCCCCAGTTAAAAACTAACGACATAGTTAAAGTTAAAAGTGTCATCTAAGGTTCAGTTTTATGTAAATCCTCGGATACCACATTTTACTGTGCAAGAGCCACTTCATTCTGTCGTATGTTCTGTTGGTGATACACTGTTTTGATGAAGACCACAGCAACAAACACCAACGCTTTCAATGGCAGCAACTAACAGTGTCAAACTAAAAAGCAGGCATGTTCTTACACAGATCTTAGCCACAGGATGATACTTTTATTCTTTTCAAAGTTTCCTGGTTGCATCATGAAATAAATAATAGACTGTTCCACTGCAGACATGAATTATAGATTAAGTTGACTTCCTCTCTGGGCAGAACTGTGAAGCTGCATGTTTGTTTTGCTGGGATCTCAGTCATTCATTTGTCTCCAGACAACACTGGTGCTGCTTGACTGCATCCTGCCTCACTCCCCAACACTTCCTCCCCCTCCCCTCCGCAAACCATTAACCTTTTTTTCTATATTTCACTGCAAACTCTTCTTGAATGTCGTACATATCAGCCTTTGGTTCGGTTAAAGTGTAATTTGATTCCCATTTCAGTGAGGGAGTCTGTTTAATATTACTATTAACCATGCAAAATGCTTGCCCGCATAACAAATATGATCTTTAATTATTTTAGTGAAACTCTCCTGATGTGTTTTCTCTTTGTTTCTACTGAACAGTTGCAATTCTTGCAGCACCAAATGCAGCAGCAGCAAATGGCTATGGGAGCAGCAGCTCCTCAGGGGGCGGGGCCACGGCAACATACCGCCAGTCAACCAAGAAGTAAGAGGAAGAGGACCACACCGCAGCCTCTTTCAAAGTCATAACAGACTGAGATCACACTAAAGCCCCTTTCCAGCTACGAGAGGACGTTCATGATCTATACTGTGCTCTTTGTCTGCGTCACTTTAAAGACAAGCAGACTAAAAATATATATATATATACTTTTTTCTAACGGATAAATTTGTATGTATTGGTTCTCGAAAGACACTTTGTCCACTGTGGAGGATCAAGTTTTTACAACAGGGAGCCCTTCGTTCACAGGACCTTAGTGATATTTTTTGAAATGATCAAGAAGAAGACGGGTCTTGAAGATGAGCTTCCACAGCGACATATTTCTACTTTAGGAAGACTTTTCTCTGCAAAGGCCTTGTGGACTGAGCGGGCCACGAATGCACATTCTCAGAACTTTTTGCATGAGGCTGCCATGTTGACTCCGGTAGAAACTGCCCTTTAAGCACAGATCCTAGCTGAGCTTGTCGACACCAAATCCTCCACGTAACCGCGACATGTGAAAATGCAAACTTGATCTTGGAGTATTGCCTGGGGGCAGCTCTCTACCTCTCGGTCTGTTGGAAGTCTTCTGTTAGGACACGGGGCTCACACGAGGACTCGAAATCAACATGCAACACAGTTTGCTTTTGTACAGCATATTTTGGAAAGGTGTTACCTTTTAATAAGTCCAGGAGCCATGAGTGTATTCGTACATGACTTCAGCTGAGTGTGAGACATTTCTGGACACTGAAAAAAAATAATTTTTTAAAGCAGTCTTTGTCAGCAGTTTTATTGTTAAAAAAAAAAAAGAGTATATATTGACAGTGGAAATACAACTTTTAGATAAAAGCCTTTGTCTGTGTGTTATTGTGCAGGTTTTACACTGTGTGTAACTTTCTCAATGAGTTTCTGGATCTCTCTCTGTCGTGTTGTTGCTCGCTTGATGCACTCCTGCAGCTTCTCGCCTGACAGCGATGATCCACCTGGAGACGTTTCAAAGAGAGAGTGGAGCTAAAGCATATATATTCCAAGAACACATTTTTTTTCTATAAAAAACTATTTTTTTGTTGTTTCTGACCTGGTTTGTGTAGCGAGCAGAGTCGATCGTCTTCATCCGTCACCACAGTGAGCCGTGCAGTTGACAGACTCTCCTCCTCAGCTGTGGGGTCTACAATAAATACAGAGCTGCAAATGGAAAATGTTATAATTAGTCCAGACTGAAAGGACCAACAAAAATGTAGAACTTTACCTGAATGAGGTAAACTTACTCATCAAAGACACAAAAGGAGGTGCCGACTGGATGCTTGTGAATACAGAGACTGTGTCTCTTTTCGAAATTCACCTCTGGTAAACACGTCTCCTTGTTGATGGTGACCTCTGGGAGCTGAGCTGTTGGGAAGAAACTAAATTAAACGACTAAAATAAAAATACCTTTGCTCCTCTGCAAAATTCCCACATAAAAAATAGAAAGCCAAATACAGTGGTCCCTCATTTATCGCAGGGGATCCGTACCCTGAAGACCTGCGATAAGTGAAAAACTGCGGAATAGGAATAGTAGTACAAGTAGTAGTTTATTTTAGTTTTTATATATATAAAGGCGTTTTAAACCCTTCCCACTCTTGCAATATTCTAAACAATGTTTATAAACTCTAAACGCTCTAAAAGACACAGAACGTCATGATTTCAGCTCCCTGCCACCTGCATGGAGAAGGTGTTCTCTGCAGACCAAAAGTGGGCGTTTCTGGAGAATAGGTGTTTCTAAAGGGCAAACACTGATTGGCTAGCTGTATTTACTGGCTCTTTAGGTAAGTTACGTCAGGTCTTTTTTTGTTTTTTACTGAAGGTTTCTAAGAAACAGTGTCATATCTGCTGTCAAACACAAGAAGATTCTCTTTTGTTCTTGGGTTGTAGGATCTGACACAGGTTGGCTTGAGTGTGGTCTGGGTACAATGAAATATGAAGCATCTGAAGCAAAACCGGCTCCCATTTGTCAAAAAGTCTGGTCTCAATTAAAGATCATGAGTCCTGTAACGAGATAATGGTCCAAAACAAAAGCTGAAAACAAAATTCCCTCTTTAGAAGTGCTCTTCTATGAGAGCTGATCTATGAAAGGAGCTGAAACATGGAGTAGGATTGACCCTTAAAATGTGAGACAGCTGAGGAAGCTAACCAGTAAACAGAAATACTGTACCTGGTCCAGTTGCAGAAATCTTACAGAAACTGACCATCACTCATCTGCAGTGACTGATTTAAAAGGTTGAACAAGAAAATGTGAAGTTAAAGGAAACATCCTTTGTCCCAATGCCAGTTTAAGTATTATTTTGGTTACTTTATTTTTCTTTCTTTATTAATCGATTGTAACTATTTTCACATTATTCAACAACCAAACCGGATTTTGTTTTTTAAAGCTGCTATATGTAACTTTTCTAAAAATATTTTTTTACATATTTCTTCACTCTGTCACTATCTCCTGACAGACTGATGTTAGACAAAGTAATCTCTGAAAAAAACTATTGTCCCTTTGCTTCTCCAGGTGGTACTAAAAGCATTTCTAAAAACCCACAGTGACCCGCCGTTAACCAGCCAATTAAAACAGAGTTTTTAACCAGCCAATAAAAACAGAGCTTTTCACGCCCCTAACCCACACCCCCGCCTGTTCCAGCCCCAGCGGCCGTGCACGTTCTTGTTCAAAGGATTGCAAAGCGATGCAGGACTGTTTTGTATGTGACACAAATGTATTAAATTCCCCTTCTTCATCCCTGATCTGGACTTTTCTTTTGTTTTTTGCCAAAAGTCAAGTGATCGCTTCCTCCTCCGCTGACTCCATGACTGAAATGAATGAATCTGTCACTAGGGGTGTAACGATACACAAAACTCACGAGACGAGAAAATCACAGATCTCGCGAGAACGAGACGAGATTTTAACATTAGTTCAAGAAAACTTCAAAGATCGGTTTTATGCCGCAAAAAGGCTTTTATTCTGTTTTAACATGTATTACAAACCCAACTGATGTCTTCATTTTACTGATTGAATCTCCTTAGACCTTAGAACGTTCAACTTTGTTAAAAAAAATAGATATTCACGCAGGACTTTCCAAAAATTGAACATAAATATCCGCATCAGCGCTGAATCTGCAGCCGTCACTCACCAGTGTTGCCAGATTGGGCGGTTCACCGCGATTTTCCTTCTGCCTTTTGCGGGTAAAGAGTGCTTTGGGTGGGTGGGACTCTATCTGGCAACACCGGTCACACCGGTGTTTACACGCGTGTCTTTACATTCGGGGCAGCGTCGGCAGCGCCGGGACCCTCCATCAATGTAGAGGCGTCTCGTCTGCGGCACCGGGACCCTCCATCAGTAGTTGGGGCGTCTTCTATAGCAACTTCATCCGGCGAAGCCATGCTGTCCGTGACGCTGACTTGCTAGGGGCTCTGCTAGCGCTAGCATTAGCATCTCGCGAGACAACGTTACCTCTCAACGAGAGATATCGCGGGAGTTTAATATCGCGAGATCTCGTACAACGAGATCTTGTTACATGCCTAGTCACGAGCGAATTAAATTAGGGTTCAACGTGGCTGCGTGAGGCTCTGCAGATTTCCTGGTGTTCTGGTGTGCTGGACCAGCGCTCCATGTTTTTATTTTATTTTTTAGAACGTTTGATTAACATATAAACAGAACATCGCAGCGGCTGCGACAGGACATGCAGTGGAGGCGGAGCTATGGAGGCTGAGCTGCAGTTCAGCCGAGAGCAAGGGGGAGGGACCAGAAAAGTGTCTCTGTTCAAAATTTTTCTAAGTTCCAGCGTGTTCCAAAAACTACGTATAGCAGCTTTAATGTAATGGCTAGGTATTAAAAAAACAAACATTTAGCCCTCCCCAGTACTTATTTATGTTGCTCTTATTTTGAAATGTAACCGGAAGTTCTGCGTTAAGAAAGGTGGAAAGAGAAGTTATGGAGACGCCGCTAATGTCGAACCAGTTAACACTATAGACATAATATGTCTGTGGTTAATACAAACAGCTTTTTTTCTGTCCAATCAGATGTGGCCCTCCAGACACGCCTATTTTGCTGTCGTCCAATCAGATGTGTCCCCCGGATACGCTTCGTTCAATCAGATGTGCCCCCCCAGATATAATAATAATTTGTCACATTTGTCATCTGTGTATGTTCCCATACTTGACAGACGAAATTGGTCTTCTGCATTTAACCCAACCACCACCAGGTGGTGCAGTGAGCAGCGTTGTCGCGCTCGGGGAGCTGGGGAAAATAGATGTGCACTCATAGACACCCCAAGGTGTGCCGTGGCCGGGGTTCGAACCTGGGTCCTTCGGATAACAAGTCCGATTCTCTGCCACTACACCATGCGCCAAAGCTGGGGAACAATAGTCTGTTTAGGGGGGGGAAGAAAGGAGGGAAGGGGGAAGAAGAGGGGGAAGAAAGGGGGGAAGAAAGAGGAAAGTCGTGGGTTCGATTCCAGCAGTCGCCATGTCATTTTTTTGGAAAAAAATTCCCACAATTAATGTTTAAGTGTTATGAAGTAACATTTGGGTTTTTTGTATCTTGAAAAAATTTTAAATGCTTTTTTTGTACAAATAGTGTACCATAGTACCCCGGTACTCTAATTTAAAACACAACAATTTTTATTTGTCATAAAAGGCTTTCTTTTTAAAACTTTATTGATAAATTGCTTAATTAATTAAGCTTTTTCATTCTACTAATATATTCATATTAATGTGTTAAATTATACTGTATACTATATACTTGATACAGTATATTTTAATGTCCTTAATCATACCCAGTGCTTATTTTAATTTTTCACTGCAAAACAATGACTGAAACTAAAATATTCTTGAAAGTGTCTTTCCTAAAGTACTTTTTGAGTGAAGTGAATGATGTGTTGTTTCTAGTGTATGCTTAAAATTATTACCAATAATTCAGAATTAGCAGCAGCTAATATTTACTCACAGTAAAAGACCGGAGACCTTATCGGTTTCAAAGAACCAAATATTTATTCATCAACAATTAAGATAGTGAATTAAACATTTTTAGTTAGTCCAAAAACATTGTAGCATTTAGTTGCAACACCTTTCCACTGAAGTCTCCCATTTATTTTTCTTAAATCAAGAAATTTGTGGTTTGCTGAAGGAATTAAATCCTTTTATTTTATGGTTTGTAGAATTATTTGGTATACATAATGACAATAAGAATAAATATCTGTATTATCAACCCAAAACAAAATAAATAACACTCTGTACTATATACAATGAAACAGTTTGTGAAGTTATTTAAAATAAAGAAAATGTTTATGTTTTCTTTTTAATTTGTTCCAGCCACTGCTCTTTAGTGAGACTTTCATTAGAGGGACAGTGCATTTGCCCTCTATACTGGCTGTGTCCTGTTTCAGCAATTCTAAACTGCCCGCATTTTTTGCACATGTTGTGCAAAACTCTGCGTGTCAGTTTTCGGGGTGCTCTCTGAGGATGGTTGGATGTTGCTCTGGGAGCTGGAGCAGGGGCCAGAACAGGAGCCGCAGCAGGAGCAGGTGGATGAGTGGCAAAGAAGGTGGAAACACTCTGATTCTGTAGAGTGACGCTTCACACTTTCCACCCCAGGGGTAAATTCCTGCCTCTTTTTGGGGGACCTAAACCTCCCAGTGTTCAGTTTATGTTGGCGCCGAGCAGCAAACACCACCCTCTGCTTGTCGAACTCCAGCAGGTTCTGCCATAAAGAACAATGCTGCTCACCTAAACAGGGAAATCACACAGTTGAACACGAGAACAAGCAATGTTCAAGTGATTTGAGGAGTATGCATATATGCAGCAAGCTACAACACATGTCACTGACCTCGTGGTTGCTCAGCACCAGAGATGTTTTGTTCCTCAGCTCCACCAGATACTCAGCCAAGCTGTCCACTTTGTCCAGGCCTGGAACGCCTGACTCATCTAAACCCTAAGAAAACACAACCAACATACTAGTTAAATAACATTTTGTTGATGTTGTCTTTTATTTATCTACCGGTACTATTCTACAGTTTACTATGTATTCACACCTCTGAGATATGGCCAGCTATGGGAGGATGGGTGGAGGGAGCAGGATGGGTGGAGGCGTCAAGCTGTGAGGTCACAGAGAAAAGGGCATCATCTTGAAGTCCTGATACCAGTAAGTTCAGAGCCTCCTCATCCACGAAGCCTTCATCTTCCTCTCCTTCACTTCCATCCACATCTTCCAGAAGATCTTCAGTCTCTTTCGAGTCAGGCTGTTGCCCGTCTGACTTAACAGGCAGTCAACACCCAGCAGCTCACCTATGGAAAAATAAAACAAACACAGATAGCAAAACAGTTCTTTACTCTTTATACATATTAGTGACTCAGACATTTGGAAATCTGCATAAATATGCCTCTTTAATGAAGACAGAGAACTCCATGACATTAATGAATACATACTGCTGTACTCACAGAGGAAACTGTCTCGCAGGTGTGTGCCGGAGTCCAGGAAGATGGAGCAATGCAAGGGCTTCTCACAGCAGATGAAGAGGGACTCCTCTCAGAGGATGAAGAGGGACTCCTCTCAGAGGATGAAGAGGGACTCTGACTCCTCTCAGAGGATGGAGACGGGCTGGGTGTTTTCCGGGCCACCAAGTTGGGCTTCAGTGAATCGGAAAGAGACCCACCAAAATGGGATTTAGTGAACTGAAATGACAAATGTACACTCATATAAAGTAAATAATTAAATGTGACTTTCCTCCCCTCCATTGATTACGGTGACATTCTCTACATGAATGCTCCTACAAGCACCCTGCGGATGTTAGATGTTGTCTATCATGGTGCTCTAAGATTCATAACTGGCTGTGATTATCATATCCACCACTGCACCCAGTATTCACTGGTTAGTCAAGGAGCACCTCAAAGTGACCGCAGCAGAAGTGAGAGGCAGTCTCAGAAGGATCAACCCTCATAAAGCTACGGGTCCAGACAACATCCCAGGGAAAGTTCTGAAGGAATGTGCGGACCAGCTCTGTGAGGTGCTGGCTGACATCTTCACCACCTCACTTGCACTGGAGTCAGTTCCCACCTGCCTGAAGACCGCCACCATCATCCCAGTCCCAAAAAGCTCCACAGTGACTGGTCTGAATGACTACAGACCGGTGGCTCTCACCCCGATAGTCGCTAAATGTTTTGAGAAACTGGTCATGTCCCACATCAAGACAGCCGTCAACATCAATGAGGACCCTCATCAATATGCATACCGTGAGAACCGATCAACAGAGGACGCCATCTCCTCCGTGGTCCACACTGCTCTCACCCACCTGGATCAGAAGGACTCATACGTGCGTCTGCTCTTTGTGGACTTCACATCTGCCTTCAACACCATGATCCCCCAAACTCTGATAGACAAACTATCCACACTTGGACTAAGCCCCTCTATTTGTAACTGGGTCTTAGACTTCTTAACAGACAGACCACAGTCCGTGAAGATCCACAACTTCTCCTCCTCCACCATCACCCTCAGCACTGGCTCTCCTCAGGGATGTGTGCTGAGCCCTCTTCTGTTCACTCTGCTCACATATGATTGTACAGCCACACATCCAGGCTGTCATATTGTTAAGTTTGCAGATGATACAGCTGTGGTGGGATGCATCACAGATAATGATGAATCCAGCTACAGACAGGAGGTGGAACATCTGGAGAGCTGGTGCAAAGAGAACAACCTTCACATGAATGTGAAGAAGACGAAGGAGATGATTGTGGACTTCAGAAGGAACAAACACACCCACACCCCACTGTATATAGGTGGATCTGCGGTGGAGGTGGTCTCCAGCTACAAATACCTGGGTGTACACATGAATGATAACCTCAGCTGGAGCAACAACACCACCAGCCTGATCAAGAAAGGTCATCAGAGACTCTACTTCCTCAGACGGCTGAGACGAGCCGGTCTGAGAAGCCCAGTCCTCACCTCGTTCTACAGGTGTGCAGTGGAGAGCGTCCTGTGCTCCAGCATCAACGTGTGGCATGGAGGCTGCACAGTTGCAGAGAGAAAAGCTCTGCAGAGAGTGGTGAAGGCTGCACAGAAGTCTGTGGGAGTCAGTCTCCCCACCATCACAGACATTTACACCTCCAGATGCAGAAAAAGAGCCACCTGCATCATGAAAGACCTCACTCACCCAGCACACTCACTCTTTGCACCACTCCCCTCGGGACGGAGGTTGAGGAGCATCAAATGTAGAACCACTAGACTGAGGAACAGCTTCTACCCTGAGGCTGTCAGACTCATGAATAAATAAATAATAAGAATAAACACTGCAAAATGTCACATCATGCTGATACTGATCTGTTTCTTGTTGCTGCGTTCATCTGTGACCATCTGCTCATGTTCGTGCTGCTGTTTATAATGATGTTTTTCTACTACATTAGGGCTTAGTGTATTACTAGCTGATGTCTCTCTTAGTTAATCCTAGATGTTATTATTGTTTTTCTCTTGCATTTGTTGTTGGATGTAACTGGGACCCTGTGTACATAATCTCGTTTTCAACACATGTACTACATGCGGTGCAAATGACAATAAATTCTCTCTGACTCTGACTCTGACTCTATTCAAATTGACTCAGTGATAGGGGACATCTGCGTTCCACATGTTTATTGTTTAACCAGACAAATCTAATTGAGATCACAGATCCTTTTGCAAGGAAAGCCTGGGCCTGGAGGCAGCCTAAAAATGCAGAGGACACTCAAGTACCCGGAGAAAAGCCACGCAAACATGAGGAGAACATGCAAACTCCACACAGAAAGACCTCAGACCCAACCCAGGGATTGAACTCAGGACCTTCTTGCTGTGAGGCAACAGTGCAAACCACTAAACCATGATGCTGACTAAATACAAGCCACATGCTATGACTGTTCTGCTTATTTTACTTACTGAGTTCTTTAAACAGACTTTAGTTCATTTTAATTGTGCAGTTGTGATCAATTCTGCAAAGTGAAGCTTGTAGGCAGCTTGTATTGATGATCCAAGGTCTTCAGCTGCTGTGAAAATAAGGGCTTATATCCAGAACAGAAAAAGGTTGTGACTCCTTTGCTCCTAAAGTTGTCACAGATTTTGTGATTCTCTTTCCTCAGAGTTTGAAAGGAATCAATTTTGGATTGCTCATTCAGGTTGATGTGTTGCAAACGTTAGGTTGAGATGAAAATGCCTAAGTGGTATTAGTTTGAATTACCACAGTACTCTGTTTATGTCAGACTGATTTTTTTTTTTAAAGCTACATATTACAAAACGTAAGCGTAACGTTGGAGTTACATGTACTGGTAACTTGTTTCTATTTCTTCCTTCTCTTATGCTGTTGCTTCATTTTTTTGTGTATTCTTACGGCATTTCCATGAAATACAAGAATGTGCAGCTTGATTTTTCAATTGAGGCAAAAATGTACACATAGTATGTTAATAATTATAGTATATGCTGTGATTTTTGTCTAGTCTGCAGACTGTTGGGTATTTTTCCTGCATCAATATGCCTCTTTGGACAAAATAAGTCTACAGATCTATTCACTGTATTTGTTTATTCATGTGAGAAACAAACATAAATACTGTACTGCCTCATATGATAGCATCCCATGGGGCGGCCGTGGCGTAGTGGTAATGGCAGTCGTCCCCTGATCAGAAGGTTGGCGGTTCGAATCCCGGTTCCCCACACCATGTGTCGTTGTGTCCTTGGGCAAGACACTTAACCCCGAGTTGCTCCCGGTATGACTGGAAAGCACCTTGCATGGTAGTCTGCCGCTACCGGTGTATGAATGTGTGTAGCACTTTGAGATTTTCACTAATGAAAAGTGTGTTATAAATTGAATTCATTATTATTATTATTATTATTATTATATCCCATCATCTATATAACCATTTAAGGTGTCTGTACTTCAGAATTACTTTTTCCCAGGTCTGATCTTTTTATGATTGAGACATGTTGATGTGTTTGTCTCCTGTTTTCACTGCTCCAGGATGACAAATTGCAGCTGGAGAGTCAGTTGATTTTGGCCACCGCTGAACCTCTGTGCCTAGACCCCTCCATTTCTGTCACTTGTACAGCCAACCACCTGCTCTACAACAAACAGAAAATGAACACTCGCTCCATGAAACGGTACTGAACACACTCATCCCTGTTGACCTGGGTTCAGTTAAAGTTTATACGTCTTAGAATGTTTTAAAATCTTAATAGAAAACATTAAAATGGAGGCTTGGTGATTGTAAAAACAACAAAAGGAAAATTAAACAAGCCATTTTATCAGACACTTGTTTGCTTGCATTCTAGGTGTTTTAAGAGACACTCTCAAGCTGCACTGAACAGGCAGCAAGAGTTGTCCCATCTGCCCGTGCCGCCACAGCTACGACTTTACGACTACCTACAGAGGAGGAAGGAGAGGAAACCTGCACCGGTCATAGACCTTAAGATCTCGAAGGTTGGAAACGTAAGTGGTCACCATCCACACGTGGGTCTAGAAATTTGTGAACTTCAAAAGGTTGACGCCACCAGTACTCTCTTATTAATTTCTTTCTTCGTGTCCTTTTTTCCCCTCTGTCCCTCTCCTCACAATGTTTAGTGTGTCGACATGTGGAAACAGAACAACTGCCAACTTACTGTACCAAAGGAGATTGATGTAAGTTAAACTGCATTCTTGTAGTCCAACATGACCCGTGTCAAACCCTTCCACTTGTGCGATGTCTCTCAGGTGGAAAAGTACGCTGTTGTTGAGAAATCTTTGCAGCTGGAAGACACTCAGCCCACTACAGTGATCTGGCCTGCTGAGGTAAGTTTGGCAAGAGCACTTCCACTCCCCGAGGGTACAGATCAATGACTGCTGTCAGAAATCAGTGCTTCAAAGAAATGTCTAAAATTTGATTAGCCATTTTGTTCAAAATGTTTGTTTTAATCTGTGTTTAAAAAGTTAACATATAGTAATGAACTATAAATGCAAAAAAACTGTGGAACAGTTTAATTTTGCACCTGCTTCTATTATTTTGGAAAAAAATAAGACCCAAGTGGATTGTCTCTGAACCATTTCAGACGCTGCATAAATATTTCGATTTATTTATTTTTCTCATAATTTCAACATATTTCATCTTCTTGGAAAGTCACTGAAGGAGAAATAATATAATACAGATGGTGATCCCTAAAATTTATAGCACTAAGCACAGTCAAAGTCTCAAAACTACGACGGAGTTTAGGGCCATGCTAAGAAGAAAAACAATGACATTGCCACTAAGAAAAAGTAAATTAATTAAAAGCCATAAAATTACAAAAATTAAATCCTAGTATTACAAGAATAAAGTTGAAAAAGTCTTAATATTACGAGAATAAAGTCGTACGAGACTTTTTTTGCAACCCTCGTGTTTATTTTTTCACGAGTCGGATCCACAACGCGACCTGTCAATCAATCCAGTAGGCATGTCAGCAAATGACCAATCTGAAGCTAAATGAATCAAAATAATATCCAAACTCCAACACAATAAAGCAGGTTTACTGCATTTTAACTGGTAAAATGAAGAATGTTGAGCATCTTGTTAAGTTATACTTTGATACTGTATTGGTTTTACAAATAAGGAGATAGTTACCGGTAATCTGTAAGCACATCAGCATCAGATTACAGTATTTTCTGGTGTATAGGTCGCACCTGAGTATAGGTCGCACCATCCAACTATTGTCAAAGAATTGGGAAAAATCCATATATAGGTCGCACCTACGTCAAAATGTGGACCGTGTTTAGCTCTGCTGCAAATGTCTCTTCCACAGGAGCGCACAGCAAGGCTTTTAAGAAGATTAACACTTAAAAACAATTAATTGTTTGATAAAAAATTATAGCAAATATGTGTCTGAGCTGAACTTTTCTTTAATAAATGAATAATTTTAGCAGGATAAACACCTAAAAATATATATTTGTTAGCTGACATTATTGTAAGAGTGTGTCTCAGTTTAATTTTTGTTAATAAATGATTACAAATCAGCTTATTTTATAAAAAGCCATATATAGGTCGCACCTGAGTATAGGTCGCAGGCCATGAAAAAATTATAAAAAGGTGCGACCTATACACCGGAAAATACTGTATTATCAGTATCAGGAAAAAGGTTTGTAGGCTCAATCATCCATGTAGATAACACAAAAAAGGTTAAATATTTTCATCTGGACCAGTTTCTTAAAAGGAGAAACGTTTCGTCTCCCATCCAGAAGACTTCATCAGTCTGTGGCCTGCCAACCAGATCTGTCCCATAAGTAGCTTCATTGCTGTGTTTCAAGCCAACCTCCTGTTGGAATCTCAGAAGCTGGCTTTTAACACGAGCAAAAGGACCCGTCTGTCCAAAACACTCAATCATCTTGATTAACAATCAAATGCTTTAGGTCAGAAGGCCAATGCTACCCACAGAAACAGCCTGAAGACACCAAGGCCAAAACGGTTCAGAAAAAGGTTTGTAGGCTCAATCATCCATGTAGACAACACAAAAAGGTTAAATCATTTCATCTGGACCAGTTTCTTAAAAAGAGAAATGTTTCATCTTCCATCCGTAAGACCGTTAGCAGGATGCTGGATGGATGGATGGATGTTGGCAGGCCACAGACTGATGAGGTTTTCCAGATGGAAGACGAAACGTTTCTCCCTTAAAGAAACTGGTCCAGATGAAATGATTTAACCGTTTTTTTATCAGTATCAGGACTTTGAACCTGCTTACAGTAAGGTGGTATGCTCTGATGGGCTGCAGCGCAGCTCTCTGCAGGTAAGGAGCATTTAGCTTCGGATTGGTCATTTGCTGACACGCCTACTGGACTGATTGACAGGTCGCATTGTGAATTTGACTTGTTGAAACAAACAAAAAAACGAGAGCTGAAAAAAGTATTTTATGACTTTATTCTCATAATATTAAGACTTTATTTGACTTTATTCTCTGAATTTTTGGGGCTTTAAATTTTTTTATTTTAGCGTGGACTTCAAGCTCCGTCGTACAAAACAATGGGCCTCATTCACGAAAATGTTCGTATTTTTATCCTAAATTTCTCCTACTTTTGTTCGTACGAAGCGTTCGTACGAACATGCCACGTCAGATTCAACAAACCCTTCTATCCTCAGGAAAAGTGTGTAAACGAGCTGCGTAAATTTAATGAATCCCACCTGTTCTATCCACCTGCGCGTGCTCGCGGAGAGGTCATTTACATAATTCCCACCCCTCAAAACACCATATAAGGCCACGTTTCCTGCCTTTTGACAGCAGGAAGTGTCCATTCATTCAAAATCAAGAAGTAAAAAGAAGAACTTCACGCGTTCGGAGATTGAAGTTCTGCTCTGCACCGCTACCCCCCCCCCCCAAGTGTCGGATGGTCAAATATTTTTAATTTTAGTGTAAACAACTGTGTTACATTATAGTTTCACTTATTCAGAAGAGCTGTGGCGCACCGCTACCCCCCACCCCCCCGCAAGTGTCGGATGTGTTTTTGAACAGAAGCATTTTAAAATGTCTCGAAACTACAGTTAACTTCATATTAATATTGTAGTGCATATGTTGTGTCTCCCGTGGGTCGTACAGTATCAGAAATCAAGAATAAATGGTTTGATCTGAAAATGGCTTCAAACAAACGTCTCGCCGCAGCACGGACAGGAGGTGGTCAAGGAATAGTCTGCGTTACCGAGATGGATGGACAATAAATGCCATGCTGCGCAAGACGCGTGCCAACATGTTTTGCAGCACAAATGAGTCATGCGCGCTCCTCCTGGTCATCGCGCAACCACATTCTGCAGGTTATATTTCGAATCAGATATAATAATCTATTGCTCCGATGGTGTTTGGCACAGCAGTCCAGCAATAGCATGAAAATCAGTCTTAATTCGTACTTGTTCTGCGGCGGTGTATGGGAATTTTATGTACCTGGGTGTTAATATGAGGAGGGCTTTGATGACCAAGGGGAGCGCACGACTCACTGAAGCCTGCGCGACACACCAGACAAATTAAACTTAAAATTATAATTCGACTTCAAACAGGACCTATTGTCAAAAACAATTGTGGTGCGTGACTTTTTTAAACTCAAAATATTTTCTAAATAACGAAATATGAAGTTATTAGTGGAGAAATTCCGTCTGGATGACAGCAGACTGACGCTCCTAAAATATACGACAGGTCCGGACCACTCGTAAATTTTGTTCGTATCTGAAAAAAATCGTAGGATACGAAAACATTGTTGAATGCCACAAATGATCCTAAAACACTCGTACGCACAGTTTAAGAACAAATCTGTGCGTACGAACGGTTCGTGCATGAGGGCCAATGTCGCTAGACTGAGCATGAATGCTTATTTCACATTTGTTATATTTTTAAGGCAAGAAAAGTAGTTTATAACCTCAATAATCACCTTTTGTTTACTTTCAAGTTATCTGTACATAAATGTCAAAACTTATTTTCACTTGAATACACAAAGTATGATGGTGGAGGATGATGTGTTTATTTACTGGCTTGTTGGGGGGGAAAACCCTACTGGTTGTCTTTGTTTGAGCAGGAAGTTATAGATGACTACACGTTTGAGTGTGAAGTGGGAGGCCAAGCCCAAAAGACCAAGGTGTCCATCTTCCAGTCAATGGGAGACTCGCTGGTGTACGGAAAGATCTACTGTACGAAAGACAGGAAAGCAGAGGAGGACAGTGCAGACCTAAAGCTTATACACTCGCCGTAAGGACAAGCAAGACTAATTTAACATTCCTCACAGAGTTTGAAGCACTGGTTCAAATTCACTTGTTTTCATTTCTTTTATTGCACTAACAGTTTCCTCATTGGGTCAAAGGTCGACTCAGAGAGGTTAGTTGTTTTTGTTTATTTCTTCACACGTTGCCTTTTGTCTGTTCTGTCTCTTCCGTTGGTTTTTGCAGCGTGTTATTAAGAGAGTATTATGTACATTCTTCATAGGTTTCTTACTCAGTACAAAGAAGTGTATGAGAGAGATGTGAAGTGTCAGGTCAAGATGTCCCATAGCTCAGGCAGTGTGGGACAGGGGCCACCCTCCCCCAACAAAGATGAGGTAAGCTCCTCCTATTACTGATCTGAGAAAAGTTTATCTAGTTTCCAGCTTTGTTAAAACGTCAGCTGTTATGAGGGAACTTTGTCTGAGATGACTGTTGTGCTTTTACGTCTTATTTAGGGTGATGGTGTTTCTCCACTGGGACAGACGACTGTATTGGGAAAGGGAGTGAAACACCGGCCCCCTCCTATTAAACTGCCTTCAGGGTTGGGCAGCAGCTCCTCAGGTACACCCTAAGAAGTGTACTGATATATTTTTACACAAGTCATAAGGCTGTAGAGTTGCAGAAAGGATAAATAAAGTTCAAAGGAGTGATGGAAGAAGTCTTCTCCCGTTGTTTGGCTCTTCAGCCTAGGTAATGTTTTAGAATTGAAAGAATAACATTTAAAGGGTTAAGTAGTGGATAAGATTAGCAGAAAGAGTCGTTGCAGTTCTTTAGGTAACAAAACACAGACAGTAGCTCATCCTCCTGCACAAACACATCAATCAGATTTGTGATTTAGGGGGTTGCATTGACTTTTTTGTCCTTTTCCAGTCAAAGTATAGGAAACTTTAATCCTGCTAAAGATTTAAATCAAAACTAAAAACAATACCTGAAATTGTCTAACCTTATTACTGAGGAAGGCACACAAAAAAACTTGAGTCTGACTAATTTTTTTTTAACTTTAAAGATAAATCTTTTTAAGAAGTTAGACCAAATGCTCTAATACTGCCTAATAATGAAAATGGTTTAATGATTTTTCAGGTAATCTATATAGTTCACAAACCACCAGTGGTCTACTTAAGTGTCCTACGCCACCGCCGCCTCCAGCCAAAAGCCAGTCTCTGAACAGGAAACACTCCATGGAGCTGGGCCAGATGGGCCTGCTGTCGCCTGCCTCGCTCTCTCCAATGGGCTCCACACAGAGTGAGTACAGCCAAGTCTGACTAACTCTTGGGCTTACAAGGAGCAGTTGGACCGTCTTTACGCTCTGCTTCCAAGTTCTCCAGATGTGGATTTTTTGGGGATTTTCTGATGAGTTATTCTGACAAGAGTCCAGGTGATGAAATATGGAAAATCGTGGAAATAAGGAAAAAGTGTTAGGGATACATCACACATCATTTTGTACAGTCACAAAATTACCATTTATACTTCCAGCAAAGCTTCATGTCTGTTTTGAACAACTTGTCTTTTTTTTTTAGGATCAGGAACCCCCAAGCCTTCTACTCCCACGCCCACCAACACGCCATGCTCAACCCCGCATCCAACCGACTCCCTCTCTGCTTCCCTCTCGTTGACACCAACCCCTTCAGACCCCGCCATGGTTCAGAGCCAGTCCCAGCCTCCCCTCCTTACACCTTACCCCCAGCAGCAGTTGACTCTAAGCCAGCCCCTGCCTCTTATGACCATCAGTCCACTGTCCACCATGGGTACGTCCATCACCACAGGAACCAGCTCGTCGCAGGTCATGGCCAACCCAGGAGGGCTCAACTTTATCAATGTGGTCAGCTCAGTCTGGTAAGAAAAGAGATCATCTTTGATACTACGCTGTCACTATCTTGAAAAGTAGTGTTGTATTTTGTTTTTTGATGATTTGGGAATGTCTTTTCAGCAGTCCCCAAACTTTGATGAGCGGATCTAACCCCATGCTGGGTCCAGGGCTTAACCTGAGTGGAATCCTGCCATCGGGGGGGTTGATGCCCACCATGCAGTCTGCAGCCCAGACGGGTAAGAAAAAAATAGCATTATGCTATCTCAACTATTATTTTTATCATCTGCTCATTTTCATTTGTTTCCAAACTACTGGCAATACCTCAAATAATTTATAAACCCCAGCTCCAGGAATGTGAGATTTGATCTGTCTGTAGAAAGGGAACTACTCAGACTCTGGTTTGCAGAATAATATCAGCTATTTAGAGTTAGCAAAAAGACAATTTGTTAATTTGACACATTAAGAGGCAGTAAAGTTATTGTTTGTTTTATTTAAAGTGGGCTTGTGTAGAAGAAGTCAGTCTTACCTATTGTAGACAACTGAAGGGCAGAAATACTAACTTTGGAGGGTCTTACAGAACAAGTGAAAAGCAGGTCAGGCTGACTGATCCTCAGGTGAAAACCACTAAGACAAAGCTGTTCACTGACTAAAGCTACTCTAAAGGCCCCGGTATAGCTCTGCGTTTGGCCGAACGCCGCTCGACACCGTTCGAGCGCGAGGCACAAGCGTAGCCCCGCAGGGCACGGACGCGCAAAGCTCAAATTTTACGACCACGTGCGCGAGGCGCGTTGTCTCGCAATAAACTGCCCGGTGCCAGACTGTTTTGTATGTGACACAAATGTATTAAATTCCCCTTCTTCATTCCTGATCTGGACCTTTCTTTTGTTTTTTTGCCAAAAGTCAAGTGATCGCTTCCTCCTCCGCTGACTCCATGACTGAAATTATGAGGAAATGAATGAATTTGTCACGAGTGAATTAAACTCGGGTCCTACGTGGCTGCAGGAGGTTCTGCATATTTCCTGGTGGGCTGCAGGGCCAGCGCGCCCTGTTTTTTTTATTTTTTAGAACTTTTTAATAAGATATAAACACAAAACACCGCTGCGCTGAAGCTGCTCAGTAGGCGTGCCAGCAAATGACCAATCAGCGAACGCTCTGCGCTGTGGCTGCTCAAATGACGTCAAGAATTTGGAGCGAAAACGCAAGAATGAATGCGAGAACGAACGCAGAGCTGTGCGGGTGAACGCATGCACGGAGCGGCGTTCGGCCGAACGCAGAGCTATACCGGGGCCTTTACTGTACTAATGCCATCATTGTTTGAGTAAACACTTCATTGTAGAATGTTATGTCACATTGCCTCTCCATCTGATGGTTTTTACAACTCAATGTGTTCTAAATGTTTCAAAGTGTGACATGTTTTAGGGTCAGATTTAGCTTTTCTCTTGGCTTTATGCTGCTCTACTCTTAAATGAAGGAATTACCCCGACCTTTTCTAATAGAAAGCACATTCACTACAGTGTTTCCCCGAGGTTATGTGCCTTGGCAGGGCGTTTGTCTCCTCCATATTTTTTGTTGACGGGGTGGCGGATACGGAGTCAAGTCTGTGTTGCACGCTGTTTGAACCGATAGTTTTAGAGCGAGGGAGGGGGGGATAGACTGTGTGAGGAAAACAGCGCTTCCTATGTAGCTTTTTAGGTAGCACGTCTGTATTGCATGCCGCTAGCTTAGCGCTAAGTCAGGGCCGGCAGATGTCGACGGCGGGGGTAGGGCACACAGTTCTGTTGACAGGGCAGGGCACCCTTGGATGATGGTAGGTGAAACGCTGCACTTCCATATAGTACTGTACTCCAGATCAGAGAGCAAATGTGATGAAGACCAACAAGAATAGGGAAGAAATTTATTTTTATTTTTTCATTGTGTTTGTCCTAAGAGTTAAATATAAGACAACTGGACTTCCTTTCTTGTTTCTTGACATTTCACCTCTCATCCAAAAGACATCATCAGCGCTTAAGTTTTTATAAGCTTGGACAGTTGACTGAACGGGCTCCCCTTTCAGTGTTACCGGTACTCGTCTCAACAACAAATATAAACTCAGACCCTTTTTGAAGTAATTATCCTAATTAATAATAAGCCTAAACTCCCTAATTCATAATCGGAACCGAAAAAGGTTCAAGGCTTTTATTATCATTCTCATCACATGAGGTGGAACGCAATTGTGTACTCAAGGTCCCGATTACAGTTCATATCTTAGATCTTATTACTGTTTTCCTTTCCATTTTATATTTTTGTTGGATGTAACTGGGACCCTATGTACACAATTTTGTTCCACCACATGTACCACATGTGGTGCATATGACAAATAAAAAAACTTTGACACCCAAAAATAGCAAAAATAGAAAGTGTTAAAAAAGAAAGATAAAAGTATTTCGGAGGAGAGGTGAAACATCGTTAAATATCAAGAACTGATATTTGGCATCTTTCTCAACTATTAGAATTACCATGTTCTAAAAAAACTAAACAAAAAAAACGAGTCTACACCAAAATACTTGTATATGTGTCGTACATTTTTTTCTGTATGTCTGGTCTATTTTTACGTGTCGCATATGTCATATGTGGTGAGCTTTCAGAAACTGTTAAAAAAAACTCTTGTATTTGATCCTACGAGAAGCAACAACATATCTACAGCTCAAGTTAAAACATTATTTTTTTTTTTAAATAAGTTATACGTTTTTGTGTGTTAGGTTTTTCATTGTGTTGTGTGGTCTATGCAACTTTTTTTGTGTTCCAGGGAGCCCGTTTGGTTTGAACAGCAGTGCTGGGTTGAGACCCCTGAACCTTCTACAGGTATGCCTCTGTTACAGTCAGTGTGTAACGCTGTATGTAAAAAACATTCACACAGTATTTGTATGGTAGAGTTACTCTGTTCCAGTGTTTACCCGTGTTAATCGTATGATGTTTGAATTAGGTCAACTTACATTTCCTAATACATTTTCTCCTTCGCCTCATTGCTTAGGCAACGCATTGAGCACTACTTGTAAAAGTGTGCAGTTAGGTATCTTTTGTATATGATGCCTGACTGAAATGTTAATCAAATTAAGTTATTTTGATATTATTGCCAGGCTCTTTGTGCGGAATAGCTGCATGAGTCTCATGAGCTTTTGCATGTGGAATAGTCACAGAAGTAAACAAAGAAATCTGAGAAGGAGCTTGTACTAAGAATGTTCCTTTTTTGTAGTTCTGATTATCTATTGGTGAAAAAAGTTCATGTTCAGCTCTTTATTGTTTGTTGGTATTTCTGTGCTGTTTATCTGCAGATCCCCACCGGTCCGTACATTTTTAACTCTCTGCAGTCGCAGTTCTCCCCTTAGCAGAGTCAGTCAGCCACGTCCAGTCCTCAACAGCAGGGGGAGTTGGTGAGACATTCTCTTGCAAATCAGAGTCAGAGAGTCAGAGAGAATTTATTGTCATTTGCACCGCATGTAGTACATGTGTTGAAAACGAGATTATGTACACAGGGTCCCAGTTACATCCAACAACAAATGCAAGAGAAAAACAATAATAACATCTAGGATTAACTAAGAGAGACATCAGCTAGTAATACACTAAGCCCTAATGTAGTAGAAAAACATCATTATAAACAGCAGCACGAACATGAGCAGATGGTCACAGATGAACGCAGCAACAAGAAACAGATCAGTATCAGCATGATGTGACATTTTGCAGTGTTTATTCTTATTATTTATTTATTCATGAGTCTGACAGCCTCAGGGTAGAAGCTGTTCCTCAGTCTAGTGGTTCTACATTTGATGCTCCTCAACCTCCGTCCCGAGGGGAGTGGTGCAAAGAGTGAGTGTGCTGGGTGAGTGAGGTCTTTCATGATGCAGGTGGCTCTTTTTCTGCATCTGGAGGTGTAAATGTCTGTGATGGTGGGGAGACTGACTCCCACAGACTTCTGTGCAGCCTTCACCACTCTCTGTAGAGCTTTCCTCTCTGCAACTGTGCAGCCTCCATGCCACACGTTGATGCTGGAGCACAGGACGCTCTCCACTGCACACCTGTAGAACGAGGTGAGGACTGAGCTTCTCAGACCGGCTCGTCTCAGCCGTCTGAGGAAGTAGAGTCTCTGATGACCTTTCTTGATCAGGCTGGTGGTGTTATTGCTCCAGCTGAGGTTATCATTCATGTGTACACCCAGGTATTTGTAGCTGGAGACCACCTCCACCGCAGATCCACCTATATACAGTGGGGTGTGGGTGTGTTTTCAAACTGCACTCAGAAGAAAAACAAAACATTTTCATATAATTATGTGACAGAAAAACAGATCAGTGTAAAATGAGTTAGAGTGAATCTGTAACTTTAGTTTTAATAATGCTAATATTCATTTTAGTCATGTATTTTCAGTTTCCATAGTGTGACTGAATATAAATATTATTATTCGTAGGCTTACAGCTGAAAGAATGTCTTCATGTTGGAAGTGTCTGAAGCTTGTTCCTGTTCATTTTGCAATTTCTCATTGAGACTGGACTCTAGGAAGGCTGTGTCAAAACATTTCATTGTTGTTTTTCTGAGCTTTTGCTGTGTGGTTGGGTCCATTCATCTAGTCCATATGTGTCCAACTCAAGGCCCGGGGGCCAAATGTGGCCCTCATTGATGTCTTCTCTGGCCCCCAAGATGTTATTTTAAATGTTAAATACTTTTATCACTTTATTTATTTATTTTTTCAGTAATCTTTGATTATGATGTCAAAAGTGCAACAGACAACATCAAATGAGACCAATCAAACTCTTGCTGAGGAACCTGCAACCAAGAAAAGATGTTGGGTATCTGACTTGAGTTAATGTAGATTCTGAAATTGGCCCTTAGTTTGAAAAATGGTTTAATTTTGGGTCCCTTTTGTTAGTGGGTTTGACACCGCTGATCTAGTCAGTTACTTTAATTTTATGGGGGGTCAGTGCTTTATTTCAGATGTTCAAAATAAAATAAACATTTAGAAATAGAAGCTGAGCCTGACAAAACAAGAATACAGTAGATGACTCAAATGTATCAACAGGAAGTACAACTTTAGAACCAGAATTTGAAGGTACTTACTGGTAGATGACCCTGCAGACTCAGACATGGAGTACAGTGGATTTATGAAATATGCTTGTTGTGTTATAACAGTCTTGGAAAAAACTGTCAACTTTTGGTGCTGCTGATTGAGGACAAGATGCCAAAATTCTTATTAACTGTTTAATCAAGATCAAAATGTTCTTATGGTCATTACATTTTTTTAAAATAAATATATGACATATAGTTTCTTGTATGTATGTGTACATATACAGTATATATATAATATACTGTATATATATAT
>JBBPBX010001937.1:0-69891 GCA_038048925.1 Garcialebias charrua | reverse complement strand
TGTGGTCGTCATGTTGTCTCATTCTACTTTGTGTCTACTATTTCAGAGTGACCAAGGGTCAGATCAAAGTTTAGGAAACCAGCAAACTGCTGTCATCAACCTGGGGGGCTTCATGTCTCCGCAGGCAGCAGGTATGGTCCATCACGATGTAAAAATCCACATTACAGCCGCGCATATTTCCCTGAACATTTTTATTCATTCGCTCCTTTAATCTGCTTTGTCACAAAATGACACCATCTCACAGACTACGACTGATGAGATGAGGTTCACTAATGTGTTCATTACTGTAAAAACTGTTCATACGTCTGTGACTAAACATGAGAATGTTGCTAAAGTTAGCCATCGTTCCTCTCAAAGGGGCAGTTAACAGCTGACAGGAGAGACTCAACTTTCCCTCCTCTTCTCTGCTAAATTCTCTTTTTCCTTTTCTGTTTGTGTTTTGTTTGCCCTCACCCTTTTTCCCTTCCCTCTGTGTTAAATTCCTCCCCCTCCTCTCAACGCACTGGGCCTTCACATCTTTTCTAATTTGTGCTATTTGTCTATAATCATTGCACTTTTCCTACAATATTTCTATTTTCTTTTGTCTTGCTGTTGTTTTCCTTTTACTGAAATGTCACATTCTCCCCTCAACCTGTCATTGTTCTCCTCTTCTGCTTATTTCCTCCTCATACATCATCCCGTACCTTCTTCTGCTTGTGTCCCTCTTGCCGTCACCTCCTTCCCTCTGGGGTTCCCTCCCTCCCTCCTTCCCTCTGGGGTTCCCTCCCTCCCTCCTTCCCTCCCCTCAGTGCTGTCCCAGTTGGGCTGTGGGCTGGACGGGTCTGGGCCCCCGCTGCCTTCTCCAAGGCTTCAGCAGCAGCACCAGCCACAGATCCAAGTAATACAGTAACATTAACATTCACTACACTTAAAGAGACTTAAACCACCCTTAACTCTTCATGCCTTCGTTTACAGGCAGCTGCATGTGTTTTACTGTAAACCCCATTTTTCAAATGGTTTCTTAAATATTTACAAATATAAAACAAAATGATTATTTTATATGTCTACAAATATTTTAAGTTTTTCATCAGATTAGGTAAATTATTTTGAAAAAATGTTAATCTTCTCAAAATTTGAGCTTTGTGTCAAACTGTATTTTCCCAAAATTGTAAATACATTAAACAAAGGCAAATGTATTTTAGAAATATACTAAAACTTTTTAGTTTATATCTAATGAATACTCTGATGCATGCTCAATAATCCAGGTAGAAAAATCTAAAAAAGCTAAATCTGGTCCTCTGGACATTCAAAAAATAAAACAAAACAAAGCAAAAAATAAATAAAAATGTAGAAACGTTTCGTCTTTCGTCCGAAAGACTTCCTCAGTCTGAGTTGCTGTATTCAGCTCAGTCTTATAAATAGCACCCTCTCACAGTGTTGCACAACCAGTTGGCTGATGACAGCCTGAAACCAGTTGCTCACATTGACTCCCATCACCCTCTGGAGCACAAGTTAGGAGTCATCAGGACTCTGTATCACAGAGCAGACAGCGTCCCCACTAACTCAGGAGCCAGACAGAAGGAGAAATCACACACAAAACAGGCTCTAGAGAAATGTGGATATCCTAACTGGGCCTTCCTGAAAGCAGAGAAGAAACCCAAACAGGACTCCAGCCAGCCATCAGGTGAAAAGAAGGAACCCAGACCCAGACCAGTGGTCATTCCGTATGTTGCGGGAGTTTCAGAGACATTGAGACGTTTATTTTCTAAACACAACGTCCCAGTGGCTTTTAAACCCCAAAATACATTACGACAAAGACTGGTTCATCCCAAAGATCCAGTCCCCCGGCACAAACAGAGTAATATTGTGTATGCTGTTCAGTGTCAGGAGGGCTGTGATCAGTCTTACATCGGGGAAACTAAACAGCCACTGGCCAAAAGGATGGCCCAGCACAGAAGATCAACATCATCAGGTCAGGACTCTGCGGTCTACACTCATCTCCAGGCCAGCGGTCACTCTTTCAGGATGAAGATGTTCACATCCTTGATAGAGAGGAACGATGGTTTGAGAGAGGAGTAAAGGAGGCCATCTTTGTGAAAAGAAACCGTCCATCATTAAACCGGGGTGGAGGCCTCCGGGTTCAACTGTCTCCCTCTTACAATGCTGTGATTGCTAGTATCACTCAGCCCTCTGTGAATAGCAAACAACCATCAGGGTGCTAATGATCCATTGTTAGGCTGATGGCCCTCCTTGATCATGTGAGCAACTGGTTTCAGGCTGTCATCAGCCAACTGGTTGTGCAACACTGTGAGAGGGTGCTATTTATAAGACTGAGCTGAATACAGCAACTCAGACTGAGGAAGTCTTTCGGACGAAAGACGAAACGTTTCTACATTTTTATTTTTTTTTTGCTTTGTTTTGTTTTATTTTTTGAATGTCCAGAGGACCAGACTTAGCTTTTTTAGATATCTAATGAATAGTTTAAATGAGTGTTCTGGATTTTCTTTAAAGAGCTTATATTTTGAGCAATTGTGATCTTGGTTTGGCGAATCGAGGATAATTTCTTCTGAGAAAGTGATGCCAAAAACTGTTTTGCAAGAACGGTTCAAGAGTAAATTTACGTCATATAAAACAAGTCAAATTCAACAACTTCACACAAGTTAAACGCCATATTTAGTATTTTTAGAATAGGTTTAGGGCGGCACGATGGCAGTTGATAGAACTGTCGCCTCTGAAGGATAAATCACCATTATATACGTTATTATGATTAAACTTATATTCTCATTCACAACTGTGTTTCATGTAATCACAAAGGTTTTATACAATCATGTTTAGATGCTTAATGCACTGTGCACATGTTAATCTTACCGGTGTGCAGCTTTGAACAGATCTGCAGCTTTGGGCAACTCTCGGGGGCCAACACGTTCCACAGGGGGGAAGGGCAAGCAGACACAGAATTTGGCTGAAATAACAGGTACATCTTTAGTATAAACACATACACTTAGTTTATGCAACACACTTAGTTCATGACACAGAATGTCCACAGGAGAAACATGAATGTCAAAGGAAACTAGTTTGAATCTAAACTCTTCTTAGACTCTTATGCTTAAACAAAGAGGCACACACAATCTGATGCAGGTCACTGCAGAGAGACCTTGGCCCGGCTATAAATCTCAGTCGCTGTGGCAACCATCGTTATCAGCTCGGCTGGCCAATAACACAACAGCAAGAGCCCAAAACATTTTATGATATCTCACACCAAGAAGGGGGGAGCAGGCATTCCTTGACGAGACTTCGAGCGACAGGTCTGTTCAACGAATCCTCCGATCGTATATGCATATTGATCAAATGATGTCTGCTTATTCTGTTAACCTGTATCTTTTTCAATAAACCATATTTGCTTCAAGAGACGCCTGGCTCATTTGAACATCCAAACTGAATTCCTTCAGTTCTGGTGACCCCGACGTGATGAACCAGGTGGCCTGTTGAAATAGACGAGCAGAAATTCGTGGACTCAGTGCAGTGGGCCCAAAAAAACAACAGTAAGGTAAGTTGATACCGTGAATTATTCAAAACAACAATTTGGCCTAATATCCAAATTTACTGCACTAAAGTAAGCGAGAGTCTCTCGAGATAAAGGACTCTTGTTTAAGTTAGAATAAATAATTTGGTTAGTTAAAAGGGGTTCACAGATACGTTTTCAATTTAAGCAGACAAGGGGTCGGCTCGGTTCGGGATCAGTGGGCTACGGCCCCTCCCCCACCCAAGAGCGGCCGAGGAGAGCGTGTGGGGCGCGCACACGTCTGATTAAAATAATCACGGGGCGATTGAACGTTGAGGTTCTAATTACTTACTTTTGGGGAATAAACGTTTTCTATTCAGGCCGTGAGGAGCAGGTTGTGGCCGCTTGTTTCACGTGGGGCCGATCCGTTCGTCCGCGTGAGTAGTGGGAGTCACGAAGACTTGTTTCAATGTCTTGTTTAGAAAAGCGTTTCCAGAGCGTTCGATCCTTTGAGTAGCTGGAAGAGGTCGTTCAACTTGTTTCACGTCCGCTCGTGAGTAGTTGAACGGCTGCCGCTTGTTTTGGAGGTCGTACGTAACCGATGCCTGGCGTCGTGGGGGGGTCGCCGGAAGTTCACGAGTGAGGTGAAAACTACAGCTCCCAGAGTGCCTTGCGCTAAACTTGCGGATTAGCGCAGTGGAATCGCACTGGGGGCGGTGACCGAAGAGGTCTGTAGAAAAAAAAAAAGAAGAGAAAAGCAACCCCAGAGAGGGTGCAGGATTTGGGCTTGTGTTTAATTTGTTTTAAAATACTTTGCGTCGCATTTCTTTAAGTTTTTTAATGTAAATCATCATTTTAGGGAAAAGAGATCTCAATTAATTTCAAATTAGGAATTTTTGATTGTGTGGTAAATGTTTGTGTGGACTCAGATGTGTGGGGTTAAAGTGTTCTTCATGTGACTGATGTGTGGTGCTGCCATGAGTCTGCCAGCAGGGGGAGCTGTTGTTTAACACAGAAATAAAAGCCTGAACACAAGGGGAGCTCCTCAGATTTTTTTAGACTTTTTTTGCTGTGTTACACGGGAGCACTCAGTGGATGGGAGAAACAATTGTGGAAATAAAGCTTTTTGAGTGAATGTTGTGTGAAAGCAGTCATGGAGCACATTAAGGAGAAACAGACCTGTCAAAATGAATCTGTACATGAACAATTGATCAGGGTTCAGGCGGTGATAGCCATAATTCATGCAGCTGATCCTGGTAAGTGCAAACAATTAGATGCGTTAATCATACAAATTGTGAGAGCAGCAAAAAATTCAGAAAAATCAACAGAAAACCTAACACAATTAGTTTGGACAAAAGTGAAAGAACAGCAAAAATTGCTTGATGACATACAAACTAAACAAACAATGTGTACATCATTTTGGGAGCGTAGTAAGCTTAATAAGAGTCACCAACAACAAAAGCAATTAGTGGAGGTGTACAAGCAGTTAGCTTTGTTATCTCAGAGCGTACAAAATGTTGGAGAGACAAACAGTGGCGCAGAAATAGAAGAAAAAACGACACCGCCTCCATACGCTGTCAAGGCCACCGCTCCACCTGCACCATCAGCAGGACAGTACCCCCTGTTTCCAAGAAGGAGAGGTCAGAGGAGGTTTGAAGAGGATGACACCGAGGATGAGGAGCAGGTTCGGCCTGGGGGCACCATGGAGAAGAGAATGAGAGGTCAGAGAGCATAACATCTCCGTAGTGAGTTTGAGCGGGAAGTCAGTTATCCTGATGAGAGAAGAGATAGGGAATGGCCAGGTTCAATGTCTCCACGTGACTATGACAGAGAGGAAGAGAGTCGAGCAGAGAGACGCTACGAGGAAGAAATGGGCAGGGGGTGCTACGGCCCCCCCAGAGCAGGTAGCAAGCATGCAGACAAGAGCAGACATGCAGGTGATCCGCAGGCTGAGAGGAAGAAAAAGTTCTTCTTTAAGGGGTCAGTGTCAGGTACCGTGGCTGAGTCAGAAGACGAGTGGTGAGAAAGGGAAAGGTGATGTTGTGTCAGAAGACAGTAAAAGAAAGTGAGAAACAGAGAAAGGAAACAGTAAGTCGGTCGGAGAGAAGAGGTGGGGAAGTTCAGTTGAAGGACAGAAGAGATGGTATCAGAGATGACTTGGAGCTGACAGAGGAGTAGCCAGAAAAGAGGTGGAATGATATGAAAAGATTCATATTGGAAGAGAGGTGCAGGAAGTTGAGACGGAGAAGATAGGATCGGGCCCAAGAGAGAGGAGGCCACTCAGAGGTTGTGGAAGAACCAGAGAGACGATCAGTGAGGTGAGATGAAACATTATCTAGAAATCAGCCACAGAGGAAAAGCTTACTTTGGGAATTTTAAGAGCATTAATTAGACAAACACGAGAGTTCTAGAGAGATGTGAGACAGTCTGGGGTCGAGGTTAAGTTCACTTTCAATTTGATGTAAGAATTTTTGTAAATTTTTGCTTTTGACTTCAAATTAGGGGTAAGAAACCCGTTGTGCAGACCAGATCCTGAGAGAGGTGTTTGGTTGGAGACAAAAGCCGAATGAGACAGATATAGCTTTTGAATTAGACTATTCTCTTTTTTTCTTTCACAGCCTAACAGCATGCAGCTGGTGGAAACGGAGCAGGAGACAGGCAGACCTTTATTTTTATCACACATAATGTTATTTGCCATGAGCTAGGATTATGCATGATACCCTTACGTTTGGTATCAGGAGATTGTGGTCAGCGCTTATGATTCAATTAAGATTTAATGCGAAAAGCAGACAGTAACTCTGGTTCATTGTGACTCGGCGAGTGACAGCTGCCAGTCAGTGGGGGAAAGACCTCTCACTCATGAATGGACACAAGACAAAGACAGTTAAAGAAACAAAAAGCAAAGAACTATCTTCATGAACTTCCTCAGCCGTGGTTCAAGGAAAAACCTGAACAAAAGAACAGTCCAGGACATAAACAGATGTCAAAGTCAGCAAACACAACGTGAAATCAAGTGAAATCAGGGCGTGGGGCACCCTGCAAAGACAGCTACCAGAACGAGGTGGCGTGTCACTGAAGCTGAAATAAGCTGAACAATGGACAAGCTCACATGACCAGAGCAAGTGAAACAGCTGTCTGGAGTCACCCTTTCCAGCGACCAGAGAGGTGTCAGCCTGGCTTGAATCTCAAGTTTGAGTCGCCCGTGACCCTCGGTCTCATGATACAAACGTGAAGGGGCATTGTTAATGATTGTTAATGATACACATAAGGGTAGGGAGGATATGCCCCTGCATGTCACGTAATTATTAGGTTAATACTGATTTTTGGGCTCTGTTTGTCTGCTCCTCCCGGTTCCAGAGGGCTCTGAAACAAAATAACAAGGCTCTCATCCCGAGGGCCACAGCAAAATGAGTTTGTGAATATTTTCACAGGTAAAATTGGTGTCACCACAATTATTCATATTGGGTGTTAAAGGTTAGATAAATAACGGCAGTTCTCCTTGAGGGAACGCGTTTCTGGGAGTCTGGTGTGTACAACGGTTGAGCTAAAATTCAGGAATATAGTTAAGCCGCATAAATGGGATCGTTAACCAGGGCAGATAGGATCAATTAAGGAGGAATAAGCTTTCTAAGATGAGGAGAGCCCAAGTTGATGACAAGGCGTGAACAAATTTGCAGGATGAAAAACCCAGAAGGCGCACGTGGTGGTCGGTGAGGATAGTGGTTTCTGTGGACAGAAAAGTGGAGCAGTGATAGTGCTGGTTTGGTAATGGGCTTCAGACAGATCAGTGTTTTGACGCGATGGTAGGTTTGAAGCGGCAAGAGGAACACAGTCAGCGCAGAGGGCGGAGGCAGGGCTCTGTGTGAACTTTGGGTGCAGCACAAACTAAGCTCGTTCAGTGGACAAGAGAGAGTTTTGGACAGCAAAGGGAGACAAAGGAAGCAGACGTGCGATATGGTATCACAGCTTTGACAAAACCAACATACAGACAATAAATAAACATCAGGAATGTAACTGTCAAGCTGATTTGGAAGCAAAAAGAGCATCGGGATACATCAATTGGAGTCAGATGGTGATGGTCACACCAGAAGAAGAGAGGGCCATGAGATGGGATGAGGCCTCTGTAGCTTGCTGTCAACAAGGGGCGGCTCCTGAAGAAAAAACAGTGTGGCTGGACCATGGAGCTAAAGTGAGACCAGATGGATTGTGAATTCGCCCAGAAGATGGAAGAGAAGAAGATTTTGAGGAGCAGTAACTCGCGCGTGTGGGGCACACCAGCTGAAGAGGATTTCAGCTGGGGGGCACACACACATTTAAATTCTCTGATCAGAACATTGCGCCGTGCGTTCATTGCGTGAGGCTCAACAGACGAGGAGGTCGCGCGAACAAGGAATTTTCGACCGTGATGACACCGGGTCATGAGATAATAATTGGTTGTACAGACATGCTCGAACCGGTAAAAGGGTTCAGAAATTTATGGTGGGTGTGCCGCACTCACCGACTGACCAGGGGCATAAAAATAAAAATAAAAAATTAAAAGAGAAGACAACAAACCGGTCCTAAATTTTTTTAATCAATTGTTACATTCCATGTCAGGGGTTTCCTGTAAAAAATCAGATCAGATAAGGGTACACATTTTAGCAATGCAGATCTAGTGAATGTTAGAAATACTTTAGGCCTCAAACATGTTAGTATAGTTTTGAAAGATTGGCTGAAATCTGTGCACAGACTAAAATTGATTGATTTGGGCTTTTACAAAATGGCCATTAGGGCTGAAGACGTAGGTGAATAGGGGATAAGGGTTGTTGTAATGTCTCATATAAGGTTTTTTGAGAGACTAATAGTTGCTTCTCCAGCTTCCATCTACAGATCTCTGAATCAGTCACACCTGAGAGTGCAAAGCCTGAACGAGGCCGGAAGGTCCACTGACACCCGGGGTGCTTCTCAGGACCTCTGAAAGAGAGCGGCCTGAGCCAAAGGAGGTGTGCACAGCTGAGCTGTCGAGGCGCATATCACTAGCTCCTCGCCAGAGAGGGAGAGCCACAGCCAGAAAGGGGGCTCAAAGGCCATCACATCGAGTGAGGCAGCTCTGTCGGAGCTGCACAGCTGAGAGGGCCGGCTTTGCACCTGGAGGAAGTGGTCCACACGAGCGGTGGGCTGTCCGGCATCTTCATCCTTGAGATCGGGTTCGAGGAAGGTGTGGGTCCCATCGTTTCATCGTTTCACTTCCTCTGCCGTGGAAGTCATCTGTTCGTGAGGTGTTCTGGTTCGAGTGGGGAAGCTTCCTGAAAACACCTGTCTTCCTGAGGAGCATCCTTGTGCTTGCTTTTGAGAATAGGCCAGAACGATAGGGAAACAGTTCCCCAGGCCTGTCTGCCTTGTTGCTTTGAGAGAGCAGAGCCAGTTGCATGATTGCAGCTTAACAAGGCAGACCACAACAAGAGGAGCCTGAAAGAGGAGGTCAACCATTCTCTTTGGGTCAGGGGCAGTTTTTGCTTGACCAGTGGAACGGGAAAATTTGAACAAAGTACCAGCTGGGTTATAATCTTCAGCAATCTGCAGCCCAAGAAAAGGGTGGTGACCTCTGAAGAACGCAGCTTTCCACAAAGATCTAAACAGAACAGAAAGCAGAGGGTTAAATCGATTCAGAAAGACTGACACAGTGTTTTAAACTTTACAGGTGTTTCTATTTTGCATTATTGAATCATCAATATTTCAAACTTTAAATTTTAAATCACACATTTTAAAGATCACACACTTAGGTTTAGATATTAGATTTCACCTTTAATATTAAATTAGTGTTGCATTTTATTACTATTTCTTATCTTCGAGTTGGTTTAGTGGTCAACAATTTGCTGCTACACTTTAACTTCTAACTTTTATCAATTAAACTTACTTATATCCTAAATTAGAGGTCAACAGAGCAACACATAATTTCACTCATTGTCAGGTCAAACTTTCAAGGGTTTAGAGTTACATTTTTCAATTTCAGTGTTAAAATCATTAAATAGTAGGGGTATTTGACCAATTCCTTATTTCTGGTTTAAAATTTCAATGGGAGAGTGATTTATTCATTTTGAGAAGGTGTTTCTTACAGGTGCGGTTCCAGTGATTCCTGTGTAATAAAAAAAAGGAGAAATAAGAAGATTTTGTTAACTGTGCATGTGTTTGGTGTTTGAACTTTCTGCACCAAGTTATCCTGTGTGTGTTTACCTTTTCAGGTCAGCTCATTTCACTGAGAAGGGGGTAATTTGTGTTTCTGTTGGGTTTCATCACATTTCAGGGTTCAAAGTTTGACACTGTAGAGGATTTCGGACTGGGTCAAGCATGGCTGAGGGGCAGAAGAAGCTAATGGTAGCTGGAGGTGTGGGGTCATTGATTTTCGTTTCCATCATTCTGTTGTTGGAGTATTTCTGTGTGATACCAGGTCATCCGAGCTGTCATCCCGTACCTCATCAGAGGGGCAAGAGAGATGTCCTCAGGCAGGGGGCATGGACGCAGGTACAGGATGCTGGTCATCTGTCGATGAATTTTTCTGAAGTATTTCAGAGGAACTCTTGGTACAGGTATGCGCAGTTCTTGGCCAGGGGGTACCACAGGTCTGAGTCTTACATCTGTACCCCACTCCCTGTTGCTGCCTCACAGCTGCCATTGCATGTTAAACCTCTTGACCGGATGTTGTCATTTTGTGTTCTGCAGATTAGCTCCAGTGGATTCTACATAGAGCACCTGCAGTGTCAGCCTAAGTGGTGCAAATTGAGTACATTATCACAGCCGATGATGTTAGCTCGATTTGTTGATTGGCCATCCAATGGACAGTTTCCTGTCTGTGTGCACCGCGTCCATCATCAGGACTCATACCAGGTGGTAGTGGGGTCACTCCCTGAGGAGAGGTGCCGAGCGGTGTACCATCCAGGAAGGGAGTTCATGGGGGTGCCTGGCAGTAATGGCACGTATCCGGTTGAGGCCCTGGCTTGGCTGTGTGGACATCAGGTATTCCTGGCCTTGCCAGCGAACTGGACTGGGTGCTGTGCACCGGTTGCAGTTTCAGAGGGGTCGTACCTGGTGTCTTTGAGTAACGGTTCTCATTATGTGGGACGGGCAAAGACTTCTGACGTCAGTCAGCACGAGTCTTCTTGGGGTTCAGAGGTCCCAGTGAAATGGAAGCGTAGCTTCTTCCCGGGATCGAAAGTCGGGGACCACCTGTTGCGCGTGGAAGCTTTAGATTACCAATTTGGAATGTTCATGTATGAGTCGGTACAGGTGTTAGGGACCACCTCTGCAGAGTGGTGGGCCATGCATGTTGTGTCCTTACATCATAGATTGCTGCTGGATTTGTTTAAGGCATCTGTTAATGGAGTGTGTGAGATGATTGATAATAACACCTGCTGTACCTTTATACCTGATGAGTCTGTTGCAGATCCGCAGGTCAGGGTGACAGTGGCCCTGCGCCATCTGAGTGAGCTTCAGAAGCATCAGACGGAGGAGGCGCATACAGGGCTGTGGCATGCACTGTCTTGGTTCACGAGAGGGTCATGGCCTCAGGTGCTGGTCAAGCTCTTGGCCTTGCCACTAGCGATCCTGGTTCTGTTCTGCCTATTTATGGGGTGTGTGACACCTTGTGCATGGGCAAAGATCTCGAAGATGATTACTTCCAAGGAGGTGGAGGATTTTGGGACGGCGTTTCCCCTGGTGCAGGCGGGGTGCAGGCCATCGCCTGCTGCGCGAACTCACCTATATTTGGCAGAGAACAGATACCTATAGTGGCGAGGAGGTGTTTGGAGATGAAATGGTGAGGTGTTGCTTTTGTCTTAATCACAGTAATTCTATGATGATCGTGTTGTTTTTGGAGTCAGAGAGAGGCCGGACGCAGTTCTCTGCTTGATGAGAGGGATCACATGTATTTGGCCGAGTCCAGGTACCTGGAGTGTTGATGAGGTTAAAGGGATGATCACATTGGTCCTCTTATGTTTTGGTGGAGTGATTTGTGGCTGGGTTAATGATTAGTTGTGGAGTCAGATGGAGGTTGCGTTAGATTTGGTTGATTTTTTGTGTTAAATACCTGTGGAGGTGTTGAGTAGTTCATGGAGGAGTCCGAGGGGGGACGATGGAGTGAAGGTGGTGTTTGCATTTGTCCTTTTATGATTTCATAGATTAGGCTGGTATAGATACTGGCATGTGATTAATTTGGTGTTTGGTTAGTGGTTAGTTTTGGAGTCAGATGGGGTTTGGGTTGGATTTAGTTGATTTTGATAGTTTAATTACATTGCCTTGATTTTTGTTGGGTGATTGGTTGTTTTGGTGTGGTGTTGGGATTGGGGTCCTCTTCAGGGGGCCCACCTGGAGTTGTGCAGGTGGTTTCGACCTATCTTCGTTAGGTCGAGAGAGGGAGATGAAGGATAAATCACCATTATATACGTTATTATGATTAAACTTATATTCTCATTCACAACTGTGTTTCATGTAATCACAAAGGTTTTATACAATCATGTTTAGATGCTTAATGCACTGTGCACATGTTAATCTTACCGGTGTGCAGCTTTGAACAGATCTGCAGCTTTGGGCAACTCTCGGAGGCCAACACGTTCCACAGGGGGGAAGGGCAAGCAGACACAGAATTTGGCTGAAATAACAGGTACATCTTTAGTATAAACACATACACTTAGTTTATGCAACACACTTAGTTCATGACACAGAATGTCCACAGGAGAAACATAAATGTCAAAGGAAACTAGTTTGAATCTAAACTCTTCTTAGACTCTTATGCTTAAACAAAGAGGCACACACAATCTGATGCAGGTCACTGCAGAGAGACCTTGGCCCGGCTATAAATCTCAGTCGCTGTGGCAACCATCGTTATCAGCTCGGCTGGCCAATAACACAACAGCAAGAGCCCAAAACATTTTATGATATCTCACACCAAGAAGGGGGGAGCAGGCATTCCTTGACGAGACTTCGAGCGACAGGTCTGTTCAACGAATCCTCTGATCGTATATGCATATTGATCAAATGATGTCTGCTTATTCTGTTAACCTGTATCTTTTTCAATAAACCATATTTGCTTCAAGAGACGCCTGGCTCATTTGAACATCCAAACTGAATTCCTTCACCTCTCAGCAAGAAGGTTGTCGGATCAAATCCCGTCTGGGGGCCTTTCTGGGTGGAGTTTGCATGTTCTCTCCGTGCATGCGTGGGTTTCCTCCGAGTACTCCAGTTTCCTCCCACAGACCAAAAACATGCATGTTAGGCTGATTGGTAACTCTAAATTGTCTCTAGGTGTGAGTGGTTGTTTGTCTCTGTGTCCCTGTGATGGACTGACCTGTCCAGTGTCCCCCGCCTCTCGCACAGGGACTGCTGGACATGGGCACAAGTGACCCGTGAGCCGAAAAGGAAGAAGCGAGTAAAAGATAATTGATGGATAATGGGTTTAATGTTCTAGACTAAACATCATTGTTGCAACATGTAATTAATGATGGCTGCCAGGTGTGCCCCATTCTGCTGGCCAAGTGAAGATAGCATTCCTGTTTCTAGAAGTACAGTAGTCCTTTGTTTATCACGGGGTTCCATCCCCGTCACCCCCCATGAAGTAGGGATAGGCTACAATAGTCCAAGTTCAGTAAACTTTGTCAAGACATGTGCCAGGCTGCAATCACACTCCTGTTACTTCCAATCTCCTTCCTTAAATAAACAATTTAATTTTTTAATTTAAAATAAACAACCCATGCAGCATGGTTTATTTTAAATGTTACATTATTTAAATTGTAGAGAAGCGAAGCGCAGTAGGACATCATAGGGTTAACCCTTCACAAAGCTGATGCAGCACAGAGAAATGCAGGAGGGAGCTTCCCTACTGCACATGGGGCAAAACATTTAAAATAGTTTATTTTAAATAAAACGATCCATCAATCAGCCAATCGAGCGTCATGTCTAATCTTACTTTGAAAAACTGCAATAGAGTGAGTCCGCGAAACGAGGGACAACTGTATAAGAATGTGTGTGAACCAGTTTTTACATAAACTGTTGGACGCCGCTGATCAGTGAAATGAATATTTATTGTAAGAATATTTATAGTGAGTACAAACACAAATATTTGATTGACAAAATATGTAAAGTTTGCAAGCTGTAAATGTTTTTCAATTTAGCATTTATTCAAACTGCTTCAATAATTTTGAATCTAATACGTAGTCACTATTAGTCACTATTCACTGCAGCCCTCAGAATTTAATTCCTCTGTAAGAAATCCTTCCTCGTATTTCAAACAGGGATTTCACTGATTGCTATTTATTGCATGTAAAATACTGACTTTTTATACACCACACCCCCCTAGTTAAAAGTGTCATCTAAGGTTCAGTTTTTATGTAAATCCTCGGATACCACATTTTACTGTGCAAGAGCCACGCCATTCTGTCGTATGTTCTGTTAGTGATACACTGTTTTGATGAAGACCACAGCAACCAACACCAACGCTTTCAATGGCAGCAACTGTGTCAAACTAAAAAGCAGGCATGTTCTTACACAGATCTTAGCCACAGGATGATACTTTTGTTCTTTTCAAAGTTTCCTGGTTGCATCATGAAATAAATAATAGGCTGTTCCACTGCAGACATGAATTATAGATTAAGTTGACTTCCTCTCTGGGCAGAACTGTGAAGCTGCATGTTTGTTTTGCTGGGATCTCAGTCATTCATTTGTCTCCAGACAACACTGGTGCTGCTTGACTGCATCCTGCCTCACTCCCCAACACTTCCTCCCCCTCCCCTCCGCAAACCATTAACCTTTTTTCTATATTTCACTGCAAACTCTTCTTGAATGTCGTACATATCAGCCTTTAGTTCGGTTTCACTAACCCGCAGCACGGTGGCGCAAAGCATCGTAAAAGTGTAATTGGATTCCCATTTCAGTGAGGGAGTCTGTTTAATATTACTATTAACCATGCAAAATGCTTGTACGCATAACAAATACGATCTTTAATTATTTTAGTGAAACTCTCCTGATGTGTTTTCTCTTTGTTTCTACTGAACAGTTGCAATTCTTGCAGCACCAAATGCAGCAGCAGCAAATGGCTATGGGAGCAGCAGCTCCTCAGGGGGCGGGGCCACGGCAACATACCGCCAGTCAACCAAGAAGTAAGAGGAAGAGGACCACACCGCAGCCTCTTTCAAAGTCATAACAGACTGAGATCACACTAAAGCCCCTTTCCAGCTACGAGAGGACGTTCATGATCTATACTGTGCTCTTTGTCTGCGTCACTTTAAAGACAAGCAGACTAAAAATATATATATATACTTTTTTCTAACGGATAAATTTGTATGTATTGGTTCTCGAAAGACACTTTGTCCACTGTGGAGGATCAAGTTTTTACAACAGGGAGCCCTTCGTTCACAGGACCTTAGTGATATTTTTTGAAATGATCAAGAAGAAGACGGGTCTTGAAGATGAGCTTCCACAGCGACATATTTCTACTTTAGGAAGACTTTTCTCTGCAAAGGCCTTGTGGACTGAGCGGGCCACGAATGCACATTCTCAGAACTTTTTGCATGAGGCTGCCATGTTGACTCCGGTAGAAACTGCCCTTTAAGCACAGATCCTAGCTGAGCTTGTCGACACCAAATCCTCCACGTAACCGCGACATGTGAAAATGCAAACTTGATCTTGGAGTATTGCCTGGGGGCAGCTCTCTACCTCTCGGTCTGTTGGAAGTCTTCTGTTAGGACACGGGGCTCACACGAGGACTCGAAATCAACATGCAACACAGTTTGCTTTTGTACAGCATATTTTGGAAAGGTGTTACCTTTTAATAAGTCCAGGAGCCATGAGTGTATTCGTACATGACTTCAGCTGAGTGTGAGACATTTCTGGACACTGAAAAAAAATAATTTTTTAAAGCAGTCTTTGTCAGCAGTTTTATTGTTTAAAAAAAAAAAGAATATATATTGACAGTGGAAATACAACTTTTAGATAAAAGCCTTTGTCTGTGTGTTATTGTGCAGGTTTTACACTGTGTGTAACTTTCTCAATGAGTTTCTGGATCTCTCTCTGTCGTGTTGTTGCTCGCTTGATGCACTCCTGCAGCTTCTCGCCTGACAGCGATGATCCACCTGGAGACGTTTCATTCATTCATTCATTCAAGTTTATTTGAACAAGGACAGCACAATAAACAATGTTACATGTTAAAAACGAAGCAACCGTTGTTTTGTACACAGGATTTCTAGCCATATGGCTAATTTGCAAACCCAGTCCTTGGTTGGACTTTTATATAAAAACAGCTAAAATAAAATTAAAATTTAATTAAGATTAAACAGTTCCCTATATAAAAACATCTAAAATAAAATAAAAAATTAAATTCAAAGAGAGAGTGGAGCTAAAGCATATATATTCCAAGAACACATTTTTTTTTTCTATAAAAAACGATTTTTTTGTTGTTTCTGACCTGGTTTGTGTAGCGAGCAGAGTCGATCGTCTTCATCCGTCACCACAGTGAGCCGTGCAGTTGACAGACTCTCCTCCTCAGCTGTGGGGTCTACAATAAATACAGAGCTGCAAATGGAAAATGTTATAATTAGTCCAGACTGAAAGGACCAACAAAAATGTAGAACTTTACCTGAATGAGGNAAACTTACTCATCAAAGACACAAAAGGAGGTGCCGACTGGATGCTTGTGAATACAGAGACTGTGTCTCTTTTCGAAATTCACCTCTGGTAAACACGTCTCCTTGTTGATGGTGACCTCTGGGAGCTGAGCTGTTGGGAAGAAACTAAATTAAACGACTAATTAAAATAAAAATACCTTTGCTCCTCTGCAAAATTCCCACATAAAAAATAGAAAGCCAAATACAGTGGTCCCTCATTTATCGCAGGGGATCCGTACCCTGAAGACCTGCGATAAGTGAAAAACTGCGGAATAGGAATAGTAGTACAAGTAGTAGTTTATTTTAGTTTTTATATATATATAAAGGCGTTTTAAACCCTTCCCACTCTTGCAATATTCTAAACAATGTTTATAAACTCTAAACGCTCTAAAAGACACAGAACGTCATGATTTCAGCTCCCTGCCACCTGCATGGAGAAGGTGTTCTCTGCAGACCAAAAGTGGGCGTTTCTGGAGAATAGGTGTTTCTAAAGGGCAAACACTGATTGGCTAGCTGTATTTACTGGCTCTTTAGGTAAGTTACGTCAGGTCTTTTTTTGTTTTTTACTGAAGGTTTCTAAGAAACAGTGTCATATCTGCTGTCAAACACAAGAAGATTCTCTTTTGTTCTTGGGTTGTAGGATCTGACACAGGTTGGCTTGAGTGTGGTCTGGGTACAATGAAATATGAAGCATCTGAAGCAAAACCGGCTCCCATTTGTCAAAAAGTCTGGTCTCAATTAAAGATCATGAGTCCTGTAACGAGATAATGGTCCAAAACAAAAGCTGAAAACAAAATTCCCTCTTTAGAAGTGCTCTTCTATGAGAGCTGATCTATGAAAGGAGCTGAAACATGGAGTAGGATTGACCCTTAAAATGTGAGACAGCTGAGGAAGCTAACCAGTAAACAGAAATACTGTACCTGGTCCAGTTGCAGAAATCTTACAGAAACTGACCATCACTCATCTGCAGTGACTGATTTAAAAGGTTGAACAAGAAAATGTGAAGTTAAAGGAAACATCCTTTGTCCCAATGCCAGTTTAAGTATTATTTTGGTTACTTTATTTTTCTTTCTTTATTAATCGATTGTAACTATTTTCACATTATTCAACAACCAAACCGGATTTTGTTTTTTAAAGCTGCTATATGTAACTTTTCTAAAAATATTTTTTTTACATATTTCTTCACTCTGTCACTATCTCCTGACAGACTGATGTTAGACAAAGTAATCTCTGAAAAAAACTATTGTCCCTTTGCTTCTCCAGGTGGTACTAAAAGCATTTCTAAAAACCCACAGTGACCCGCCGTTAACCAGCCAATAAAAACAGAGTTTTTAACCAGCCAATAAAAACAGAGTTTTTAACCAGCCAATAAAAACAGAGTTTTTAACCAGCCAATAAAAACAGAGTTTTTAACCAGCCAATAAAAACAGAGCTTCTCACGCCCCTAACCCACGCCCCCGCCTGTTCCAGCCCCAGCGGCCGTGCACGTTCTTGTTCAAAGGATTGCAAAGCGATGCAGGACTGTTTTGTATGTGACACAAATGTATTAAATTCCCCTTCTTCATCCCTGATCTGGACTTTTCTTTTGTTTTTTTGCCAAAAGTCAAGTGATCGCTTCCTCCTCCGCTGACTCCATGACTGAAATGAATGAATCTGTCACGAGCGAATTAAATTAGGGTTCAACGTGGCTGCGTGAGGCTCTGCAGATTTCCTGGTGTTCTGGTGTGCTGGACCAGCGCTCCATGTTTTTATTTTATTTTTTAGAACGTTTGATTAACATATAAATTGAACATCGCAGCGGCTGCGACAGGACATGCAGTGGAGGCGGAGCTATGGAGGCTGAGCTGCAGTTCAGCCGAGAGCAAGGGGGAGGGACCAGAAACGTGTCTCTGTTCAAAATTTTTCTAAGTTCCAGCGTGTTCCAAAAACTACGTATAGCAGCTTTAATGTAATGGCTAGGTATTAAAAAAACAAACATTTAGCCCTCCCCAGTACTTATTTATGTTGCTCTTATTTTGAAATGTAACCGGAAGTTCTGCGTTAAGAAAGGTGGAAAGAGAAGTTATGGAGACGCCGCTAATGTCGAACCAGTTAACACTATAGACATAATATGTCTGTGGTTAATACAAACAGCTTTTTTTCTGTCCAATCAGATGTGGCCCTCCAGACACGCCTATTTTGCTGTCGTCCAATCAGATGTGTCCCCCGGATACGCTTCGTTCAATCAGATGTGGCCCCCCAGATATAATAATAATTTGTCACATTTGTCATCTGTGTATGTTCCCATACTTGACAGACGAAATTGGTCTTCTGCATTTAACCCAACCACCACCAGGTGGTGCAGTGAGCAGCGTTGTCGCGCTCGGGGAGCTGGGGAAAATAGATGTGCACTCATAGACACCCCAAGGTGTGCCGTGGCCGGGGTTCGAACCTGGGTCCTTCGGATAACAAGTCCGATTCTCTGCCACTACACCATGCCTTCTGTCTGCAGAGATACCTACCGGTACATGCCTATAAGCGCTCTTGGCCACGCCCTCTGCTCTGCTCACTGAACATCTGATCAGCTGTTTAACTGCAGCAGGAAATTTATCCTGCAGTAAGGACTGCACAAAGCTGCATGAGGAAGCTTATTCTGCAGCTCTGGGCTGCACAAATGTGCAGCAGGTGCTAAATAATTTAAAATAAGCCAATTGTGTGTCATGTCCAATCTTATTTTGAAAAACCGCGATAAACAAACCGCGAAGTAGCAAGGGAATCCTGTAACCATGTTTTCCCCTCTCTAGTTGTAGACCGCTCCACATTCAAAGCACTTACTGTTATTCAGGGCAGCCAGCAGGGCGACGACAGAAGCATCCAGAATGTTCCCATCATAGTCGAGACACATGATGTCACAATAAAGGACCCAGCAGAGCTGCAACAAGAACCAGCTGAATTATGACCCAACAGTCACAGTCGTCACTAGTTTATGTGCTCATTTATAAGTTTTCACCTTTCCTCTGTCGATGCACAAGTCTTCTGCCTTGATCACCTCAGAGCTGCAGCACAAACATGCAACGACGACGAGTGAGCAAACCGCAGTGGAAAACTACAAGAGCATGTTGAGGGTTTATCCAACCTTTCAATAACATCTGCAATGAACTGGCTAGCAGCCTGGGCCTGTTCTCCTGGCGGGCCCGACCGGAAGCGGGACGAACACAGAGGCGGCAGGTCCACGTTGGGCACTTCAAGAGTACAGAAAGAACGCTGCAGTCAGTGTTTTGTTTATTAGAATCCTCATCTGTTATTGCCGTACAACCATAACCATCATAGCTACATACGCAAAACACTTGAATCAAAATAGCAGCTTAGAGCAAAAGTTCACACACGTTTGAGAAATTTGTATTTAACAAAAAGGAGGCTGCGCCTTTTCTTTTTTATAGATTAGCACTTGATACTTTTGCACCATACTTACCAATGTAACCTTTACCAGGTGCATCCACCGTAGGGTTGGCCAGCTCCTGCACACAGACACATGTTTGTTATGTTTTAAGGAAAATAATGAAAATGTTTTTTTTTTTTTTTTTTTATTGAACCTTTATACAGGTTAGTCTCATTGAGCCTCAAGGACTAATTTACGAGAGAGACCTGCAATTCATTTATGCAGGATCAAAAAATGGTTGGTCAATAAATCATCTATAATAGGCTGAACTGAAAATGTAGGATTTTGTAAGCTGAAGTAGAGTTACAATAAAGTACAGGTAGTCCTCGGGTTACGACGGTCTCGAGTTATGACGTTTCGTGGTTACGACGCATCTCCCATTTACTATGAAAAGCCTTATTTCGAGTTATGCAGTTTTACGTCATAAACGTCGTGACGCAGCGGCAGAAGAATACAGTATTGAACTGTACGCGGTGCAGGAATACGGCGGATGGACCGGTTTTACGTCGTAAACGTAGCGGCGGAGGAATACACTGCACTGTACTGTGAACGCGGTTTTACGTCGTAAATGGAATGCGGAATACGTCGTAAACGTAGCGGCGGAGGAATACATTGCACTGTACTGTGAACGCGGTTTTATGTTGTAAACGGAATGCGTAATACGGCGGATGGACCGGTTTTACGTCGTGAACGTAGCGGCGGAGGAATACACTGGACTGTACTGTGAACGTGGTTTTACGTCGTAAATGGAATGCGGAACATGTCGTAAACGTAGCGGCGGAGGAATATACTGCATTGTACTGTGAACGCGGTTTTACGTTGTAAACGGAATGCGGAATACCGCGGATGGACCGGTTTTACGTTGTAAACGTAGCGGCGGAGGAATACACTGGACTGTACTGTGAACGCAGTTTTACGTCGTAAACGGAATGCGGAATACGGCGGATGGACCGGTTTTACGTCGTAAACGTAAAGCAGCGGTGGAAAATATTGTACTGTACGCAGTGCAGCGGCAGAGGAATACTGTATTGTACTGTGAACGCGGTTTTACGTCGTAAACGAAAAACAGAATACTGTACAAGTACGGCGGATGGACCGAGGAGAACGGCGTCAACAGCATCCTAGTAGGCCATTAACTCTTTTTGCCCTTCATTATGGCTCCCAAACGTACAGTATGTGTTTTTTGATAATTATTTAGGGTACTGTGTTAGAATAGGCTAAGTGCTTGGTAATACAGTACTGTACATGTACCGTACATGGTGCAGTACGTACGTATATTCCGACTTACGTCGAAAATCGGTTTACGGCGCCGCGTAGGAACGGATCTCCGTCGTAAGTCGAGGACTACCTGTATTTGAAAAAGTGTTTTGAAGCGCTGTGTTGTTAAAGAACTCAGTAAGTAAAATACTGTAAGCAGAACAGTCATAGCATGTGGCTTGTATTTAGTCAGCATCATGGTTTAGTGGTTTGCACTGTTGCCTCACAGCAAGAAGGTCCTGAGTTCAATCCCTGGGTTGGGTCTGAGGTCTTTCTGTGTGGAGTTTGCATGTTCTCCTCATGTTTGCGTGGCTTTTCTCCGGGTACTTGAGTGTCCTCTGCATTTTTAGGCTGCCTCCAGGCCCAGGCTTTCCTTGCAAAAGGATCTGTGATCTCAATTAGATTTGTCTGGTTAAACAATAAACATGTGGAACGCAGATGTCCCCTATCACTGAGTCAATTTGAATACCGTAGTTAATGTTTGTAGTTTTTCAGGACTGGAAGTGAACGGCAAATGCAAGCAAACAATGTTTCTGGTGCAAGATATTCAAGTAGCAGTTACATAGTGTAAAAGAAGAGTTTTTTTTTTCTTGTCAGGCAGCGCAGAGTGACGAATCCTGGCAAGTGGAGGGTGAAATTTTATCCACTACCAGTTGCAATGCCAGAGCCAGAGGGAGGGGCAATGGTGGGCTTGGCCCCCATAAATTAATCTTGGGCCACACCAATCATTTGAAGAAATTATACTTTGAAGCAATATGAAAAAGCCTATTTTATTTAAATGATAGGAGTGGCTTATTTTACATCTTGGATTTTGACGCAGTGACCCAATTTTCGATAGTGACCTTTCTTACGCTTAGATGCAGCCACACACAAAAATGGAAGTTGGTCTCTTACTATTTTTTTTTATTATCATGCTCACAACATGGACAGACAGACTGACGGACAGAAAGTATTTCATATTCTCTCTCTTTGCTCCGTGACAGAGGGCAATAAAGGTTATTAAATAAACTAAAAAAACAAAGACTACTGTGTCAACTTTTGCATATAATTTTTCAACTATATTTCTTGAAGATATATACAAAATCAAAGTGTTCAGTCACAAATTGGTCTTAAAATGTGTATTTTATTTTACTGACAATTACCTGAAAATTGTCAGCTCTAAAATAAAAAATAAAATAAAATTGGTCATACAGTATGCATGTTCAAAAAACTGTATGTGATGATATAGTAAATTAAGTGTGCATGACACTGTTAACAGCAGAATTGTATTCAAATTATCAAACCATTTAAGATTTATGCATTTTATTACTGAACATAACACTTTACCTGTGTCCACTTGTGGTGGTCACTGGTCATGGCATGGACATCACAGATTAGTGTCTGCAGAACAAACATTTTTAAATTGTTATTTCTTGGATAATAAATTGAATAAAATAAAATATAAAAAACAGGTCAGGTGCTCAGCCTCAATGCAACTAGTTACCGTATATTACAAAAAAAGCTTACATACCATAAGGTTTCAGTTTTGGATGATTTTATAGGTTAGCACTTAATTTTATTATCAAACTTTGTGTATTTTACCTGCATGGTTGGCCGAAGCAGGATGTGCCTGCTCTGATAGGTGGGAATCTTGGTATTACCAGCTTGCCTGTAGTCTCTTACTTCTATTACCGGTACACAGCCACAGTGGAAGATGTTCACCTGACACACAATACATAAAGAAGATATCAATCACCATGAGAAATTACAGTACACAGCAAAACACAAGATGTAGTTATATTACCAAAAAGAACACACTTTTTGTAGCACTGCTCTCATTACATGCCATACAGTGATTAAAAAAATAAGTAAAACTGTAAATATTTTATACACCATCTTACTGCAGACTAAGGCCACTTTGCATACAAACCTGTGATTTCTCCAACAGATCGACCAGAATGGGAGGCAACTCCTCTGCATCCAGATACTCCAGAAGCTCTCTTTCTTCATATGGCAGACGGATAGTTTCAGAATCTAGACAACACAAACAGACGTTACAGATAAGACAACTGTGTGAAAAAGATGAAAGAGAGGAGAAGAATTGTGTTAAACTGCTGTTACCTGATCCATTTTTGCCCCTGAGCATTAAGGAATAGCGTTCATTCCCAGGGTACAAGTTGACAACCAGACACGACAGAGACTCCTGAGACGCAAGCTTTTCCAGTAGATTCACATTTCTCCTCAAATTCTTCAGAAATATACAAAAAACAAAAACAAAAAAAACACAGGTCTTTATCAAATATTTGGTAGCAAACGTAAAAACATCAGAACCCATCATTTAGGTATAATGTAGTAAAACAAAATGTGCTCTTAAACACATTATCTTTTAATTTATTTTAAAACTAAAATTATTTAATATAACAATAAATGACTTATTTATGCATACCGGTAATTAAAAATGAGCAATTTTTTGCATAATCATTTGAAATATTTGCATTCATTTATATAAAAAAATGGATAGAAGATATGACAAAAAAAATCCCATTTCTATATTTTGCTTGTTCTTACTATGAGACATTAAACTTCTAATAATTTTTAGCTGCTCAAATAAATTAAGACCTCATCAGTTACAGGCATCACAGTCATGGATCTAGTTATAAAGCCAAACATTGCAGCATCCCTGTGGATATTTTTTTAATTTATTTTATCTAAAGTGAGAAGTTAAAACTGGATTGGGGTGTGGTCGTGAGATGGAGTGAGTCGCACTTGCCAGTGCTCCTGGTAAAATTTATTTTTTAGTACCACCAAGCCCTCTACGTATATGTAATATTTTTTGCCTATTATCACGCACACAACTTCCATCAAGCATCTCTTTTGAAGATTTTGGATTAAAAATGTCTCAAAAGTCGACAAGATCGAAGAAGGACGCCGAGAAAGATGACGCTGGCCTAATAACCCTCGAGGCAATTACCTCGCTGCTGGAGGAGCACCGCGCTGCGCTGTCAGCTGAGTTTAAACAAACTTTTCACCAGCTGGATCTCAAATTGGACCAGACCCGGCTCGCGGTGGAGGAACACGGCCAGCGTGTGTCATCACTGGAACTTGTCACTAACGACCTGAGCCAGCGCATGTCGGAGGTGGAAAACACCTGCTCAACTCTCCAGGAGGAAAACGCCAGACTAAAATCTAAACTGGCGGATTTAGAAAGTCGAAGCAGACGGCAGAATATTCGTGTGCTGGGTTTACCGGAATCTATTGAAAGCGGACGTCCCACAGACTTCTTTTCCAACCTGCTGTGCGACATCTACGGGCGTGACACGCTTCCTTCTCCACCCGAACTGGACCGGGCCCATCGAACCCTCGCCCCGAAACCCGCCTCGGACCAGCGGCCGCGCCCGGTTATCCTGCGAGTGCACCGGGTCCAGGTGAAGGAGCTCATGATCCGGGAGGCTCGACGCAGAGGCAGGCTTGAATACCAGGGGAAACCGGTGCGGATCGTGGAAGACTACAGCCCAGAAGTCCTCAACCAGCGAGTGGAATATAAGGACGTGATGGCTGCGCTGTATTCTTTGGGTCTAAAACCTGCTCTGCTTTTTCCTGCTCGACTCCGCGTGACTTTACCTGATGGACACAGAAAGTGGCTGGGCTCTGTGGAGGAGGCGCAGAAGTTCATAGACAACTTTCAGGCTTCACAGCGCAAGTAATATTTAAACTTTTCTTCTTACTGATGAGCAATGCGCTGTTCCCGCACTGGCTTTGATTATTACACTAAACTTTTCTTTACATGAGGTGAGGAACAGATGAGCAGGACTCTGCCCATACTCTGATTATCTGAGACTTTTTTAGTTGCGGCTTTTTTTGAACTATTAACATTTTTGAAATGAAACATTTTTCCTTTTCTCGTTTACCTGTTGACTATTTTGAGCTGAATCTTGGGTTAGTCCTGGATTGATTGATAATTAATTTGAGATTGGGATTAATTTAACTTTACGTTTGTATATGTGTGCGTGATTACCGGTACACATTTATGTGTATACATTTTTTGGCCTTGCATACTTTAAACTAGTTTGTGAGGTGCTTATAATTTTTTTTTTTTTTTAGGCATTAGGTATTTAGGCACATAAATAATTGAAGTAGGCCTATCCATGTATAAAAATGGGTGAAATATATAATGTTTTCAATATATTATTTTGAACTATTAACATTTTTCCTCTTCTTTGTAATGGTTTCTAGGTAACCCAGTTTGTAACGAGACCCAGAACGACACAAGGCACGAGAGTACAAAAAGAACAGTGTTTATTATTTACAGTGGTTTAAAGTACAACGTGGTTCATCTGGAATCCCTGGAGGAGGAAGGAGGAAGCAGAACGTCAGAAGGAGTAGGCCAGGGGCAGTTGTGAATGTTGGTTTTCAAATGTTTGTTTGTTCTTACAGATGAGGAAGGGAGATGGGTTCCATGAACATCCAATAACTCCAATTGATTCCAAAGGGCAAAGAAGGCAGGCAAGTGGCTGGAGGGCACGGCACGAGGAACAGGATCCAGATCCAAAATCAGACGCGATGACTGTAGGCACATAAGAACAAGGTAAGTCTCTTTGCAATAAACACAAGACTGGCTAGAAGCACGATTTACCATAACAAGAATCAATGCTTCAGCGATGAGTAGTACTCGACTGCAGCCTTAAATAGGAGTGTAGCTCATCAGGTGGATGACCGTCAGCTGAGGGTGATTGGCGGCCATCTTGGAGCTGCAGAGAGTGCCACTCTTACATTCTTGTTTACCTGTTGACTATCTTGAATTGAATCTTGAATTGGTCTTGGACTGATTGAAGATTTAATTTAGGATTAGGATTAATTTAACTTTGTTTATATGTGTATGCGTGATCACACATCTATGTGTACATTTTTGGCCTTGCATGAGGTGCTTATACATTTTTTTTCCCTCTGATGATACTGGAGCACTAGTTTAAAAGTTAGACAGGAGACTTATTTTTAATTTCTATGGAGCTTGCTGCTTCTGTCTGTTGCAGCTGTCCAGGGTGGGAAAGGGAGGGGGGTGGGGGGTCCATCACTGCCATTAATTTATATTTTCTTTCACTTTGCCAAGAACTGCACAGCCATCAACACATTAGACTGTATTACCTACCTTTCTTATACAAATTATTAGTAATATGAGTGGTCAGTTGGTGTTGTCAAGCTGGAACGTCAAAGGTTTGAACCACCCCGTCAAGAGAAGGAAGGTGCTCTCTCATTTAAAACAGTTAAATACAGGCATTGCTTTCCTGCAGGAGACTCACATTAGAAGTGACGATAGCAAACGATTACTGCAAACATGGCACGGGCAGAGTTTCCATTCCTCATTTCGAGCAAAGGCTCGGGGCGTCTCGATCCTCATAATAATAATAATAATAAACTTTATTTGTATAGCACCTTCCACAATGCCTTGCATTGACCAAGGTGCTTAACAGGATAAAAAGAAGAATAAACGGGAACAATAGATCAATGAAAATAGAATAAGAAACCACAGCGATAAAAGAAGGCAATGGAAATAAAAAATGCTACATACTAAAATAACACAAGTAATAAAAGTTACACACAGAAAGCTTTTTTGAACAAGTGAAATAAAAATGCAATTGAAATAAAGATGCTACATACTAAAATACAAAATAATAAAAGTTACACACAGTCATACACACACACTCATCAGTCAAGACATTTCATTTGAACCTTTTCAAGTTAACTCAGATAAATATGGTCGTTTTGTGATTGTTTCCGGTAAATTGTACAACACACCAGTAGTGCTAGTTAACGTTTATGCCCCAAATACGGATGATGTTGGTTTCTTTGAGAAATTATTCTCACTGCTCCCGGACCTAAACACATACTCATTGATACTCAGTGGTGACTTGAATTGCTGGTTGGACCCAGTTTTGGACAGATCCTCTACAAACCCTGCCACAGCCAGCAGGTCGTCCCACACTATTCGTGCCTTTCTATCTAAGTATGGCCTGTGCGATGTATGGCGTTTTTTACACCCAGCTGAGAGAGAATATTCTTTTTTTTCTCATGTTCATCATTCATACTCGAGGATCGATTACTTTTTCATGGACAACAAACTTCTTCCCTCTGTCCGTGGCTGTGACTACCACAGTATTGTCATCTCAGACCATGCACCTGTCACTCTGTCTTTGTCCCTCCCTGACATTCCTATAAGGAGTAGACAGTGGAGATTCAATTCAACGTTACTGTTAAACAATGATTTTGTTACATTTATAGAAAAAGAAATAACCTTCTTTCTATCCATAAACAGAACTCCTGGGATCCCACTGTCAACAGTTTGGGATACCCTTAAGGCCTATCTTAGGGGACAAATCATTTCATATACCGCCCGGCTGAGGCAAAAATCTCAAAAAGAAAGAACTGATTTAGCCCAGCAGATAAAAGAAATTGATCAACAATACGCTCAAAACAAATGCCCTAATCTGTACAAAAAAAAAGTAGAACTCAAAACTAAGTTTGATTTATTGTCTACATACTCAATAGAACAATCACTTTTGAAAAGTAAATCATCATTTTACATACATGGAGAAAAGTCAGGAAAACTACTGGCAAATCAGTTGAAGGGTGCCATGGCTAAACAAATCATCCCTAAGATCCAATTAGAGAACGGCACCACAACTCTAGATCATTTACAAATTAACAGAGCATTTAAGGACTTTTATTCCCATTTATATACTTCAGAATCCCAAACCAACAAGAATTTATCTTCTCAGTTTTTCGAAAAGACCAACATGCCAAAACTCACACCCAACCTGAAAGATGCACTGGAGATCCCAATATCCCTGACAGAAATTGTGTCAGCTGTATCGGTAATGCAGTCTGGCAAATGTCCGGGTCCTGACGGCTTCCCTGCTGAATTTTTTAAGAAATTTTCTTCATTACTTTCCCCACTCCTACACTCGGTTCTCTTAGAGTCATTTGACCAAGGATCCCTTCCGAAATCTTTTTTAGAGGCCTGCATTACCCTCATTGCAAAGAAAGGAAAAGACCCAACTCACTGTTCCTCTTATCGACCAATCTCCCTTTTAAATACAGACGCCAAAATTTTAGCCAAAGTTCTTGCTCAAAGGTTGGAAAAGATCCTTCCTTTCATCATATCAAAAGACCAGACTGGATTCATTAAAGGCAGGCACTCCTTTTTTAATGTCAGACGCCTTTTGGACATTATTTATTCTCCTTCGGATACTGTTCCTGAGTGTGTTATTTCCCTTGATGCAGAGAAAGCATTTGATCGGGTTGAATGGGACTACTTGTTTAATGTTCTTGACAAATTTGGTTTTGGCCCCAATTTCATTACATGGGTGCAATTAATTTATTCACATCCCACCGCAACCATTCGTACCAACTCTCAGATATCAAAACCCTTCAGTCTACATCGAGGAACTCGCCAGGGATGCCCACTGAGCCCTATGCTCTTTGACCTGGCAATTGAACCTCTTGCCACTGCTTTGCGGTCCTGTGACACAATTTCAGGAATCTGGAGAGGCGATATGGAGCACAAGGTCTCCCTTTATGCTGATGACCTTTTACTTTTCATTTCTCATCCGACTGACACGCTGCCCTCCGTTTTATCATTACTTGAGGAATTTGGAATAAATTCTGGTTACAAATTAAACCTGAGTAAAAGTGTAATTTTCCCTGTCAATACCCTGGCGCAGACTCTTGACTTTGGTAAATGGCCTCTTAAAATTGAGAAGACAAAATTCTCTTACCTGGGTGTTACAGTTACGAGGAGGTATAAAGATTTATATCAAGAAAACTTTGTCTCTCTGTTGAATCAGACAAAGCAGGCATTATCCCGATGGTCACCGCTTTCCATTTCCCTCACAGGCCGTATTAACTCAGTCAAGATGGTCACTTTACCTAAGTTTTTATATCTTTTTCAAAATATTCCTGTTTTTATCCCTGGTTCATTCTTTGTTCAGTTAGATTCCATCATTTCATCATATCTGTGGCAAGGAAAACGTCCACGCTTAAATAAGACACATCTCCAAAAAACTAAGGCCGCAGGCGGTCTTGCCCTTCCAAATTTCCGCTTTTATTATTGGGCAGCAAACTTGCACTGTCTAGCATTCTGGTCATTCTATTACAACAGGCCTGACAGCCCTGACTGGGTAGAGATGGAGTCACAGTGTTCTGGGAAATGGTCCTCCGTGGCTTTCTTGGGATCCTCACTCCCGCTTCCACCACTTACAACTGTTATAAATCCAGTTATAAAACACTCACTAAAAATCTGGGCACAATTTCGTAAATGTTTCAATTTCTCTAGTTTCTCTCTCTATAGCCCTATCATGTCTAACCAACTTTTCAAACCCTCATCTCAGGACTCTGTTTTTAAAGAATGGCAAAGAAGGGGTATAGTACGCTTCAATGACTTGTTTCTCAATAACACTTTAGCTTCATTTCAACAACTATGTGAAAAATTTAGTCTTCCCCAGTCCAATTTTTTTAGGTATCTCCAAATACGGCACTTTATTACTCTTCATTTGTCCAGCCTCTCCATTTCATCTGATAGCAGTATTGTTGACACTATTCTTTCTCTAGACCCAAATAAAAAACAGTCAATTTCATTCATTAAACTCCCCCCCTCTCCTGATGGCCAGGTGCTGGTGCTGTCCTCAGACAGCATAAGGCGATCATTCATCAAGATTAATGCCCGGAAGGCCTCTGGTCCTGACAACATACCTGGTCGTGTGCTGAAGGACTGTGCAGGGGAACTCGCAGCGGTCTTCACGGACATCTTTAACATCTCACTGAGCCAGGCCATCGTCCCCACCTGTTTCAAAGCCACCACCATCATCCCTGTCCCAAAGAAGGCAACGCCCGCATGCCTCAATGACTATCGCCCAGTAGCACTCACCCCCATCCTGATGAAGTGCTTTGAACGGCTAGTCATGAAAAGCATCACATCTGTCCTCCCTGCCTCCCTGGATCCCTTCCAATTTGCATACCGACCTAATCGCTCAACCGACGATGCCATCTCCTCTGCCCTCCACACAGCTCTCACACATCTGGACACGAAGGACTCTTATGTTAGAATGCTGTTCATCGACTTCAGCTCGGCATTCAACACCATCATCCCCCAACAGCTCATCCATAAACTGGACAGTCTGGGGCTGAACACCTCAATGTGTAACTGGCTGCTAGACTTCCTGACCGGGAGACCACAGACAGTACGGATCGGGAGTAACACATCTAGCACCATCACATTGAACACAGGGGCCCCACAAGGATGTGTGCTGAGCCCCCTTCTATTCACCCTGCTAACACACGACTGCACACCATCGTACAGCTCCAACCACTTCATCAAGTTTGCGGACGACACAACAGTGGTAGGTCTCATCAGCAACAACGATGAGACGGACTACAGGAACGAGGTGAGCCGCTTGGCCTTGTGGTGCGGACACAACAATCTCACTCTCAACGTGGAGAAGACAAAGGAGATTGTCGTGGACTTCAGGAAGAGGGATGCACAACATGCCCCTCTGACCATCAACAGCACCGCAGTGGAGAGAGTGGACAGCACCAAGTTCCTGGGAGTGCACGTCTCAAAGGACCTGTCCTGGAGCAGGAACACTGCAGCACTGGCCAAGAAGGCTCACCAGCGCCTCTACTTTCTCCGCAAGCTGAAAAGGGCTGGAGCTTCAACCCCCATCATGTGCACCTTCTACAGGGGTGCCATAGAAAGTGTCCTGACCAGCTGCATCACGGTGTGGTTTGGTGCATGCACTGCATCATGCCGCAAGAGCCTCCAGCGCATCGTGAAAGCAGCTGAGAAGATCGTCGGCACCTCCTTGCCCTCACTGCAGGACTTACACAGCAAACGCCTCACTCGGAAAGCCCACTGCATGGCAGGTGATCCCACACACCCACTACACAGCCGCTTTAGACTGCTGCCATCAGGGAGGAGACTGAGGAGTCTCCAGGCTCGAACCAGCAGACTGAGAGACAGCTCTGTTCATCAGGCAGTCAGAATGCTAAACACTCTGCCTGCTCTGCCTCCCCTCCCATTTGAACTGCCTTAACACAAAAAACTTTCTCACACATTACCACTCAACACAAAGTTTTTAACACTGGACCCTGTGTCATCAAACGGGTTATTCACTAAACTCTCGGTCATGTACTCATTCAGTTTGCACTACTTCTCATATTTGCACTAATGTTTGTATTACATTACTGCCTATAGTCATACTACTGTTTACATTCACTGTTTACATTTATTAATACGGTTTACATTTATTACTACTGCTTTACATTTATTACTACTGTTTACATTTACACTACTTTTATCTACACTACTGCAGATACATATACAGCATTCTCTGACTAGCCTTATCTAAGGATGCCAAATGTGCCTTATGTGCCTCACTGCATATGCCACTTTGCCTCTATACCAACATCAACTACCTCATACATATACTGTGTACATTAACTTATATGCTGCTGTGCCACTCTTTGCAAATGTCAATGCTAGAACCTTCAGTTTATTTTATAGATATACTTTTTATACTTTTTATACTACTATGCAAAAACTGGACACGAAGAAATATAGTCGACAAAAAGACTGATTCTGTGTTTACTATATTATTTTTATTAAACAAGCAAACATATGAACTAAACAAATACCAGCGATGGCAAAACAGAACGCTGTACTGTAAGGCAGACAGAAACCCGTGACGCTGAAGAGAAACAAAAAAACTGACCAGAAAGGAAGTTGAAATAATTTCTACCTCCTCCTCATTCACAAACAACCTGTAACATCATAAGCAGCAGAACAAAGATGCGTATGAAATTTCTGTGTTCTATCAAAATTTCTAATGAACGCCAATGACCATACATGAGTTAATTTTTTGTTACAATGTTTACCAACTTCAAACTAAATCAATAAATGTGTAGAAGTTGTACAAACCTGATCTAAAATAAACATTTTCTGCAGAGCGGTGGTAACTGTTGAGATGATTCCACGATTTACTATAACTTGGTGACTCATGTACTAAATTAAAAGGTACTCACTGCAAAGTGTGAAATCAAACAAATAGACCAGATGGTGCCATGAGTTTACTCCAGTAGCTTTTCAGATGGACTCAACGTCCAACGTTGGTGGACTTGTTCCTGTTTAAAGTGCTTTATAAATAAAATGGTATGGTATGGTATGGTAACGTGATTCTGGATTGTGGGTCCACACTCGATGTAAACCGAGCCCTCAGCTAGCCTGCCCAAGCTTCATCACATGGAAGTAGACTGGCCGTAGTCTGCGGACGTGAAAAAATATGGGTGAGTCACTTTGGCTGTTTCTGTAGGGAAACCAGTGGTTCCCAACCCTGGTCCTTGAGGAACGCCATCCTGCATGTTTTGGTTGTTTTCCTGCTTCGACACTCCTGATTTGAATGAATGGCTGATGAGCAGGCTTCTGCAGAACGCGAGACATACTTCAACCAGGTGTGTTGGAGCAGGAAACAAACAGGAGATTCACAAATTTGGCTAAATATATATATATTTTAAAGGACACACTCAATGTATGAAAAATATATTTTGAATTTTGATCTTTAGATTTTTATTTATTTATTTGATCCTTATAATTTTGCACTGAGTACCTTCAAGTGATGTTTTCACGAATACAATTTGTTTTTTGCTTTTCACGGTTGACGTTTTGCAGAAATCATTGAAGAACGTGCAGCTAGGGGCTCCTGCAGGGGCCCCTCTTTAGATTTTACATGCAGTTTTTTTTAAGTTTAGACAGAACCACCACATTCCAGTTAAAACAGCAGAAGACAAACACAAAGTTCACAGCAGGAACGGTTCTCTTGTTTTCCAGTGATTCGGACTCGTTATCTGAAGCGCTGCTCGCTCCGACAGCAGGACGAAGACTCGTGCATCGAATTAACAACAATGAGGCGACAGCATTTTCACTATTTACCCTTTTTCTGCGGCGTCACCAGAGCAAAGCAGTGACCAGTGTAGACTTTATGATCACAGAAATAAAACACACACACACAAACACAGTGCATTCAGAGTGAACATGAAGGAAACATCCCTTCAGCTCTGCTTGTAAGGCAAAAACTCATTTGTGCTCATGACTCATATTATAAACCGTAAAGAAGCTTAAACCAGTTAATTGCAGCTTTCTAATATCAGCTGAAGGGTTTCCCCTCAGACACATTAACAGCAGACTCATATGTACAGACAGTATCTACAGCTTATCATCAGCTGTCGTTATTTTACACCCCTGAGGAGTCTCATGACCTGAGCAGCTCATTTTTACTCCAACACAACAAAAACCCATGTACAAAATAAAAACACACACATGGTCCCTTATATCGTTTTGTGCTGGATCAGATCATTTGTGATGCTCTGAGGAATGTCAGAAGTAAAGTTGGAGCAGACCCAGAGAGGTTCTGATTTGTTTTAGGGAGGTTTTTGTCAAGTCTGGTGTGTCGAGTCAAAAGAATAAATCTAGAAATAAAAACCTGATCTATAAATCCTGCGTCTTTTTTCAGCTTTCTTAGAAAAGAGAACTACGGAAGCGTTTTGCAGTCAACCATGAAAAAAAAAAATTGGAGCTTATGTAGTAATCACGTGATACGTATGTAGTAATAACGTATTATTATGTAGTAAAAACGTGATATTATGTAGTAAAAACATGATAGGTATGTAGTAATAACGTGATACTATGTAGTAATAACGTGATACTATGTAGCGTGATAAGTATAGATGTAGCATGCGCATAGCCAGTATTTTAGGAGGGGCGGTTCCTTTAAATATATAGTAGACCTGCAAAAAGCCACATGCCTTGGTGGCACAATGGAAAGCGCGTCTGCTCTCCACCCCAACGACCCGGGTTCGAACCTGACCTGGGTTAACTTATTTTACTTTTTTTTATTTATTGGATAAATAAAATAAAAAAGGAGTTTGTGTTAACCGCAGGCATAATAAGTCTATGGTGTTAACCGGGTCGACATTAGCGGCGTCTCCATACCTTCTCTTTCCACCTCTCTTAACACAGAACTTGTGTTGTGCGGGAGTTGTAGGCGGGACCACAACTCCCGCACAACACAAGTTCTGAGAAGGTATGGAGACGCCGCTAATGTCGAACCGGTTAACACCATAGACTTAAATATGCCTGTGGTTAACAGAAACTCCTTTTTTATTTTATTTATCCAATAAAATAAATAAAGTAAAATAAGTTAACCCAGGTCAGGTTCGAACCCGGGTCGTTGGGGTGGAGAGCAGACGCGTTTTCCATTGTGCCACCAAGGCATGTGGCTTTTTGCAGGTCTACTATATATTTAAGGGAACCGCCCCTCCTAAAATACTGGCTATGCATATGTTACATCTATACTTCTCACGCTACATAGTATCACGTTTTTACTACATACGTATCACGTTATTACTACATAGTATCACGTTTTTACTACATAGTATCACATTATTACTACATACGTATCACATTTTCACTACATAGTATCACGTTTTTACTACATAATATCACGTTATTACTACATAAGCTCCAATTTTATTTTTTCCATGGTTGACTGCAATACGCTTCCGTAGAGAACGGATCAAGGACACGCACAGAAAAACATTCAATCAACAGCAAGGACACCGGTGGTTAACAGAAGGCAACACTCCAGTACGGTAGATTATTTCCTTTAAAACTATTTGGTACATTCAGCATTCATAAACTCCAAATTATAAAAACATTCAAATCTGCATCTTTAAAGGCCAGCTCTGATAAAACTCTGTACCTGTTGTTAAATGAACTACAAGAATCATAATCAATTGTAAAAGTAATCACAAGGAGACCTAACATACCCTCTAATTTAACAAGGCAGTACTTTACGATGAATAAAAACTTTCTAATACACTATAAGCACGTGAATAAATCTATTTGTCAACTTCTATAACTCCTCCTGAATTAAAGAGTTTGTATAAACATCTGAATTTAAGAGTTTAGTAATTGTGCTGTCAAACTAGTTCAAAAACTATGTAAACGGTTGCAAAAAAAAAAAAAGTCCTGTGCCCTGATTTACGGTGTGCTACAAATCACGTTTCAAGTAGGGAGAACTTTAAATAGAGTTCTTTGATGAAGAGTAGTTTATTTTAACAGTGGATCATTTGTGATCCCTCAGATTCATGTTTAGACCCACAGGAAGGGAAACGGTTTCGAAACGATCACATTGACAAACATTTTTAGCTGTTCTGTAAAGAAAAATCTGTGGTTTGGGAGATGGGTTTCAGTCGGACCCAAAATATCCGTTTTTTTCATTCAACCTTTATTTAGCCTCGAGGACTCATTTACAAGAGACCTGGTTTGAGCTACTGGTAAAGACTTTAACAATATAATCATATAGAACGATGAAAAAATCCTGCTCAGCTGCCATGTCAGAACTATTTTCATGGAGAAAACTTTTCTCTGATCATCAAGTATAACTTCAGCCACCGAGGAGCTTCGAAACAAAAAACACTCACAACTACAAATAACATTTAGCCCTGATGCATGCTCAATAATCCAGGTAGAAAAATCTACAAAAGCTAAGTCTGGTCCTCTGGACATTTGTCCAGAGGACCAGACTTAGCTTTTTTAGAAATAACATTTAGCTTTCTTCTTTCTAAATATGTCAGCAGTTCTGTAATATTTGTGAAAAAATATTTAATTTTCTGAAAAGCGCAGAATAAAAAACGTGTAGAAAGTATTTGGTAATGAGGCACAACGCTGTGGTCATATCATGAAGGGTTTCCTATGAGCTGCAACACCAACCAGCAAAGGAAGTAAAAACATGTAACGTGGAAATAAACACGCAAGAGGAAAAATACAAACTGTGCAAACACTAAATCTGATGGTAAAAATCTGATCTCACTGGTTTAAAACCTTTAAAACTGGCATGTAGACGCAGAATTTTTCTTTAAATTGTCCTTTAATGGGCAATTTATAAAAGCAACTTGGAGAGATTTTGGCTAACTTTAGTCTTTTTCTAAACCATCACATCATTTTAAGGCATTTTAACTATTTAAATTTGCCTGAATGAACGATGCTCAGTCCGTTTTGTCTCTTTTTACATTGATTTTTAATCAATGAGCGTTGTTGCAAATTTCATAGTATAAGTTCTGTGCAGCGACAAAAAAGCTTCCTTTTTCTGCCACGTGGAGAACCAAACTGATGATCTGCTTCTACTTTCTGCCTTTTGTGCATCGTGTTAATTCACTGGGAAAGATTTTCCTTTTGTTGGTTTTCACAGTCTGAAGAAGGAACACTGAAATATTTAGCAGCCTCACATTTTTCCAGCAATGAAGAACAAGCAGAAAAAGTACCTGAAAACTAAACTCAAAATAAAAACCTGAAGGGTCTGGTGGTTTAAGAAATGTTTCTGTGGTTCAAAAGGAATTTGCAGCTGTTGATATAAAATTTTAATTTCTTCAGACGATGGATGAACACTTGAAGAGCGCAGATCGTTTCGATACGGACCTCGGGATGAAAACGTTCCGTCAGACAAACGTCAGCTCTGGAGGTTTGTCTCACGTCAAGCTCCACATCCAAAGTGACAATCGTTCCACGTCGTCAGGAGATTTTCCAAACGCCTCGTCCGAACGCACCGCATTGTGTCCAGGCGTTAGGAGGAGACGATCACAGAAAACAAGACGCGTTCTGTTCTGTTAGCGGCGCCGCAGGTCCTTCTCAGAAGTTCTGCTGCAGGCGCTTCTTGGCCTCGATGGCGTCGAGGATGGGCTGTCGCTTGGCCTGGTAACGCTGATGGATCTCCTCGATCTCCTGCTCCATCTGAGGGTCCAGAGAGGCGAGTCGGAGCCGCAGCTCGTCCACCGACCACGTGCTCACCTACAAATAGACAAAATATTCTCTATTGGTTTATCGCATCAACTGTCCCCGTTCATCTAAAAATTTACACATGTTCTATTTGAACAGCCTGAAATTTAAACATTTTGATTTTACCAACATAGATAATAAAGTCTGAACATTTCCTACAGTGAAACACTGGATCTTAAAAACAAATTATGCTTTTAAAGAACCAGATAAAATGTTTGGTAATTAGCATTTCAAAATTTATTAATTTTTTTAAATGATGGGCTCCCTTCTCCCCTTACAGCCACACACAAATAGATGCGGGGATGCACATGCAGGTATTGTATGTTGATATGTAGATATGTATTTGAATGTATATGCAAGTGTACGTATATATGTATATATGGGTAGGTATGGGTATATATATTTATATTTATGTACTGTACTGCAAAGTCATGAATATTCTAAGTTCTTTATACATATGTATTTTGTTGTTGTGTTTTGTCATGTTCTTTGCAGGTTTACAGACAGTGGTTGGGCGTTTTGCCTTGTGCTCTCTTTGTGCATATTTCTTATATTTTGTAGTCTCACTTTCAGTCTTTCCTTTCTTTCTATCTTATTATTAAAAAATTAAAAATAAAAGATTTTAAAAATTAAAAAAATACTCCACTAGATAATTACTAGAATAAATATTTCATAATAATGGTGTGGAGAGGATGGCGGTAATTAGCATTTCTGAAGACAAAAGAACAAAAGAAAAGACGGATGCAGCTGATGACAGATTCCTTTTCACCAAGTTGCTTTCTCGATGGTTTTGTCAGCGTATGGTTACCAATAAAAATGCTAAGTTCTTGTTTTTATGCCCAATAATGATCTTTCAAAACCTTAAAGCAGTCGGTGTCACTTTAAACTGAGCTCTAATGCCGGCTACACACCAAACGCGTTTCGAGCAGCCAAAGCAGCCAGTTTACATGCAAAGTCTATGTGGCCGCGCATCGAGGAGCGGCGCAGCATGACGCGGCGCGTTTTGAGCAGTTTGAGCAGCGCGGCAGTTCTTTTCCGCGCACGCGGCGCGTCCAGAGCAGCGGTTGCCCGAGTTCAACAAATTGAACTTTGACCTACTTCGGCTGCTCGCCACGTAGCAGCAACCAATCGGGAGAGACTATTATGTGATGACGCAACGACAACGGGACATTTTTTGGACTTTTTAAAATCAGCCCAACGAGACTCCGGTAAGAAACTTGGCATTTTTACAGTTGCCGCTGTCCGCTCGAGCGTACGATCACCCCAAACATTAAAAAAACGTTTTAATCTCAACAAAGACTTTCGGAGCTGCAGTTTGGCTCGTAGAAAACCCACTCAAGTAGTAACGAGGCTCACGAACAGCTGATTTTATCTGCCCGGTGTACAAAAAACAAAACAAACCTGACCGGAAAAGGACCAAGACGCTCCTCCCACTGCGCGTCAGACATCTGTTGACAAGCAGCCAACGTCGCGCGTCGGGAGCGTTTTTGCTGCTGAAGACGCGTTTGGTGGGAACCCGGCTTCAGTATCTACTGCAGCTGGAAACAGATTAGCCTCTATAGAAATGCACTGCCTGGCAAAAAAAAAAAAAGTTGCCACCTGGATTTAACTAAACAAATACGTACGAGCCTCCTATTGGATATCTAAAAAATCTAAGTCTGGTTCTCTGGACATTCAAAAAACAAAACAAAGCAAAAAAATTGTAGAAACGTTTCGTCTTTCGCCGAAAGACTTCCTCAGTCTACTGTATCGGGACTGATTAAGTCTTTCGGACGAAAAACTTCCTTAGTCTATCGGGACTGATGAAGTCTTTCGGACGAAAGACGAAACGTTTCTACAGTTTTTTTGCTTTGTTTTGTTTTTTGAATGTCCAGAGGACCAGACTTAAATTTTTTAGATTTTTCTACCTGGATTATTGAGCATGCATCAGGGTACTCCTATTGGATAATTAGTGCATGGGCGATTATCTTTCAGCTGCAACAAGTTATTTAACCCCAAGTGGTGCAATGAGTTGCTTCTCAGTTCTTAAACAACCATGTCGAAAGACACATCGCATGGTCGTGGGAAAGATGTCAGTCTGTTTGAGAAGGGTCAAATTATTGGCATCAAACAGAGAAAACATCTAAGGAGATTGTAGAAACTACTAAAACTGGGTTAATAACGGTCCAACGCATTATTAAAAACTGGAAGGATGGTGGGGACCCATCGTCTTCGAGGAAGAAATGTGGCCTACTGTACAAGCCTGTGGGGGTAGTGCTATGATGTGGGGTTGCTGCAATTGGTCAGGTCTAGGTTCAGTAACAGTTTGGGCTCAAACAATGAGGTCAGCTGAATATGCTGAATGACCAGGTTATTCCATCAATGGAGTTTTTTTTCCCCCTGATAGCACGGACATATCCAAAGATATAGATGCCAGGGTTCATCGGGCTCGAATTGTTAAAGAGTGGTTCTGGGAGCAGGAGACATTTTCACACATGGATTGGCCACCACAGAGTCCAGACCCCACTGAGAATCTTTGGAGAAGACTTTGCGCAGTTTTCAGAATCTGCCATCATCAATGCAAGATCTTGGTGAAAAATTAATGCAACACTGGATGGAAATAGATCTTGTGACATTGCAGAAGCTTATTGAAGCAATACCACAGTGAATGCATGTCGTAATCAAAGCTGCAGGCGGTCCAATGAAATATTAGTGTGACCTTTTTTTTTGGTGGCAACCTTTGTTTTGGCCAGGCAGTGCACTCTGGAACTGAAGTATTTCTATTAATGAACACAATTCTTCCAACGATCTGTAAAGACCACGCACATGACTGCAGCAACCAAGACATCCGATCAGTGGCATCTATTTTAAAGCATCGACGCGCGTTCAAGGTGCCGCTCTGTTGTAGGTCAGGGATCGGGACCTGGGGCCCGCTTTAGCTTTTCCCTGGAGCTTTTCCCGTCTTAGCTGTTCCCAGCAGCACGAGATATTTATTATCCACAAATCAATACAGCTAAAATAACAGAAGGTCCTGAAACTGAATCACACCAGGAAGCATGAATAAACTGTCACCGAGTGCCAAAACTGCTCATCATGTTCTCAGTTTACATTTTCAAACCAACAGTGAATATTTGTGTGATCGCCGAGTCAACACCGACGCTACCGTTTTTATCTTGTAATTTTAAATTTCATTGATGAAAAGATTCAGCTCAATCAGTAAAACGGTGGTGTGATTTTTATTATTACTACGTTTGATAGTTTATGAAATATTTAACTTCATTTACAAAAAAGTTCCCACAAAAATACAGAGATCTATTCAGTTCCTTTAAAACAATTTTTTAAATTATGCTTTTTTAGCTATTCCATTCCTAATTTTAGCTTGTAACTACCATTTTGTCTTTTAGTTACTGTTCTTCTACATTTCAGCTACGGTTTGGAAATAACTTTGTTCTGCATGTTTTAACTAACGGTTCAGTTTCATCTTATTCAACCATTTTCAGCTGTTCGTTCAGCACTCATTCACTGCCTTTACGTGGAAAAGACTCATTTAAATTTAAAAACGTTGTGTTATTACTGATTTTGAACCTCTTCAGCATTGATGAAACATGCAATGCTCTGAGTTCATGAGTTGTTGACCAGTTTCAACCTTTATCTTAATCTTCTGTTACACATCATTGCAGAACACTGTGGTCTCTGAGGTTTATTTCATTGTCAGATACGAGCAGCAGGAGGTGCAGGATGGAAAAGGAAACAAATGCAAAGAGTGAAGCATAAAAATAGATTGTGAGAGCATGTGGAGAAACGTAGAGGTTAGAATGAAGCAGGAAACTGCTTCCTCTACCTCTGCTTCTCATGAATTATTTAAGTTTGTGCACTCAAATCACATGTTACGTGCTGCATTGTCACACCAACGAACTAACCCGACTAAACTACAACCAGAAAAATGGTAAATCAGGTAAACGGACTCAGAAAACAAAAGCTTATTGTACAATGAAAAACTGACTGCTCTTAATAAAACAATATGTTTATAAGTATATAATTTACAGTACATGCATGACAGACTAAAATACCCAGAAACATCTTACTCTGCTCAATAAACCTTCAGATTTGAAAGTGTGTAAGTAAACTTCAAAGTAGAGTTGTCTCATGTTTGTACATTAAAACTGAGCTGCCAGTAAAACCCCAAAACGGCAAAGCAGACATATCTAAAATTAAACAAGGTCAGCATGAAGCTGTCAACAAACGCCTTTAACGGATTACACATCCCAACAGAAACATGGTTTTTATCCCTGCATTTGCAATTCTAATGGAGCAAGAAATCTGACAGTAGGATTTATGTTGTCAGCTAAAGCCCGTTTGATCGCTCTACGACTGACTGATCCTGTTAACTGTGCTGGAAAAGTTTTCACTTGTAATGACTGTTGTTAACGCTGTGTCGGCTTCATCAGTTTATTTTATCCTCGGGTTTTGTTAAACTCTACCTTTTAATAACCATCCTATGGAGGACCAAACTGACATAATAATAAATAAAAGAATAAATATATACCCGACATAAAAGAATAAATATATAAATCAAAGTGGAAATATATATCCTACATAATAATAAATAAAAGAATATATAATTCAAAGTAGAAATATATATTTTAATGAGACATAAAAGCATAAATATATTATTTTTTACATCTCCTTACACGAGTTTCCATCAATAAAAGCAGATATTTTGCTTTGCATTTTTTTTTCTTTTTTTTTTCCATTTATAGATGGCCTCCCTTCTCACCTTATAGCCATCCTCTCACTCCAATATGTATTTTTTTTAAATAGAGAGAAAGAAAGAAAGAGAAAAGTAAGACAACAAAACAACAATTATCCACAAAAAGAGCACAAGGCAAACACACCCAACCTCCGTCCACAATCCTGCAAAGCACATGACAGAACACAGCAACGAAACATACATGCATAAAGACTAATAATCTTCATGACCTTGCAGTAGATTTCTATAAATAAACATACCCATACCTACAAATATATATACAGTATACATACATATTAGGGGTGTAACGAGATCTCGTTGTACGAGATCTCGCGATATTAAACTCCCGCGATATCTCTCGTTGAGAGGTAACGTTGTCTCGCGAGTCGCTAATGCTAGCAGAGCCCCTAGCAAGTCAGCGTCACGGACAGCATGGCTTCGCCGGATGAAGTTGCTATAGAAGACGCCCCAACTACTGATGGAGGGTCCCGGTGCCGCAGACGCCTCTACATTGATGGAGGGTCCCGGCGCTGCCGACGCTGCCCCGAATGTTAAGACACGCGTGTTCGGCCACTACACATCTTGGGGTGTCTATGAGTGCACACCTATTTCTCCAGCTCCCCGAGCGCCTTCTATGGCTGCTCACTGCACCGCCTGGTAGGTGGTTGGGTTAAATGCAGAGACGAATTTCGTCTGTGNATAGATGAAAGAATAAATAGATGAGGAATATTAAATGGTAATGGACTGTACATATGTAGCACCTTTCTATCTCATCAAGACACTCAAATCTCTTTACACTACAATCTGTGCTTCATTTACCCATTCATACTGCTAGATGTATACAAAGCTAATTGAACAAATCATTTTAAAGAGAATAATCAGAGCTTTATCACATTCATACACTGATGGGACACACATCATAGGCAATGAGTGGTTCAGTGTCTTGCCCAGGGACACTTCAACATGTGACTGCTGGTGGAGTTAAATCCCCAACTCTTGCATTGGAGAACGACTGCTCTAACCACTCAGCCACAGCCGCCCACAGAGCGGGGATGAAGAGATTGCTTTATTAGTGGAGAACCCCAGCTTGCTCTTGTGGTACAACAGTACCAACATTCAGTAAAAACTGGCCCCATTAAACCAAATTAAAACCCAAATTGGTTAGTTGGAAGCTGAGGTAATGAGTGAGGTGCAGGTTGTTTAAGCGCAATCAAACGAGTAACACATAACCTCGTCTAAAGGCTGCGGTGCTCACTCCCTGGCGTCTGTTTAAAACAAACGCTCATTATGAGTCTTGACACGATTGGCCTGCAGAAAACACCAGTAAACTCAAAGAGACGGACAAAATTGAAAAGTTGAAAACAGTTTTTCAGTTTGCTGCGTGCCATCGAAGGGGAGTCTTTTTCATTTCCTGTTGAGAGATGACGTGCATTGTGGGCAACCTATATGGGAGGCTTTGTGATATGAATCAGCACTGGTCATCCATCACCGTGCACAACAGACACCACAATCACAAACTTGAGAACAAACAACTTTCTTCAACAAAGTTTGGATTCGTTCCATCTCGGCTTACATTAAAAGTGTAAATTTGAGTTTAATGCTCAAGTGTTTCGGTCATTTTCCTTGAACAGAGAGCCGTAATCAATAAAATATAAACGAACAAGCTCAAACTGACCCTGGTCTTTCAAACGCATCAGGATTCCTTTAAACACCAATCGATACGAGCAACGTTCAAACGTACAGGAGACTCTAAATGAACTCCACGGATTATGCCACCCCACGGCCTCTCATATCTTCTTCAGAAATGCTAATTACCGCCATCCTCTCCACACCATTATTATGAAATATTTATTCTAGTAATTATCTAGTGGAGTATTTTTTTAATTTTTAAAATCTTTTATTTTTAATTTTTTAATAATAAGATAGAAAGAAAGGAAAGACTGAAAGTGAGACTACAAAATATAAGAAATATGCACAAAGAGAGCACAAGGCAAAACGCCCAACCACTGTCTGTAAACCTGCAAAGAACATGACAAAACACAACAACAAAATACATATGTATAAAGAACTTAGAATATTCATGACTTTGCAGTACAGTACATTTCTATAAATATATATACCCATACCTACCCATATATACATATATACGTACACTTGCATATACATTCAAATACATATCTACATATCAACATACAATACCTGCATGTGCATCCCCGCATCTATTTGTGTGTGGCTGTAAGGGGAGAAGGGAGCCCATCATTTAAAAAAATTAATAAATTTTGAAATGCTAATTACCAAACATTTTATCTGGTTCTTTAAAAGCATAATTTGTTTTTAAGATCCAGTGTTTCACTGTAGGAAATGTTCAGACTTTATTATCTATGTTGGTAAAATCAAAATGTTTAAATTTCAGGCTGTTCAAATAGAACATGTGTAAATTTTTAGATGAACGGGGACAGTTGATGCGATAAACCAATAGAGAATATTTTGTCTATTTGTAGGTGAGCACGTGGTCGGTGGACGAGCTGCGGCTCCGACTCGCCTCTCTGGACCCTCAGATGGAGCAGGAGATCGAGGAGATCCATCAGCGTTACCAGGCCAAGCGACAGCCCATCCTCGACGCCATCGAGGCCAAGAAGCGCCTGCAGCAGAACTTCTGAGAAGGACCTGCGGCGCCGCTAACAGAACAGAACGCGTCTTGTTTTCTGTGATCGTCTCCTCCTAACGCCTGGACACAATGCGGTGCGTTCGGACGAGGCGTTTGGAAAATCTCCTGACGACGTGGAACGATTGTCACTTTGGATGTGGAGCTTGACGTGAGACAAACCTCCAGAGCTGACGTTTGTCTGACGGAACGTTTTCATCCCGAGGTCCGTATCGAAACGATCTGCGCTCTTCAAGTGTTCATCCATCGTCTGAAGAAATTAAAATTTTATATCAACAGCTGCAAATTCCTTTTGAACCACAGAAACATTTCTTAAACCACCAGACCCTTCAGGTTTTTATTTTGAGTTTAGTTTTCAGGTACTTTTTCTGCTTGTTCTTCATTGCTGGAAAAATGTGAGGCTGCTAAATATTTCAGTGTTCCTTCTTCAGACTGTGAAAACCAACAAAAGGAAAATCTTTCCCAGTGAATTAACACGATGCACAAAAGGCAGAAAGTAGAAGCAGATCATCAGTTTGGTTCTCCACGTGGCAGAAAAAGGAAGCTTTTTTGTCGCTGCACAGAACTTATACTATGAAATTTGCAACAACGCTCATTGATTAAAAATCAATGTAAAAAGAGACAAAACGGACTGAGCATCGTTCATTCAGGCAAATTTAAATAGTTAAAATGCCTTAAAATGATGTGATGGTTTAGAAAAAGACTAAAGTTAGCCAAAATCTCTCCAAGTTGCTTTTATAAATTGCCCATTAAAGGACAATTTAAAGAAAAATTATGCATCTACATGCCAGTTTTAAAGGTTTTAAACCAGTGAGATCAGATTTTTACCATCAGATTTAGTGTTTGCACAGTTTGTATTTTTCCTCTTGCGTGTTTATTTCCACGTTACATGTTTTTACTTCCTTTGCTGGTTGGTGTTGCAGCTCATAGGAAACCCTTCATGATATGACCACAGCGTTGTGCCTCATTACCAAATACTTTCTACACGTTTTTTATTCTGCGCTTTTCAGAAAATTAAATATTTTTTCACAAATATTACAGAACTGCTGACATATTTAGAAAGAAGAAAGCTAAATGTTATTTCTAAAAAAGCTAAGTCTGGTCCTCTGGACAAATGTCCAGAGGACCAGACTTAGCTTTTGTAGATTTTTCTACCTGGATTATTGAGCATGCATCAGGGCTAAATGTTATTTGTAGTTGTGAGTGTTTTTTGTTTCGAAGCTCCTCGGTGGCTGAAGTTATACTTGATGATCAGAGAAAAGTTTTCTCCATGAAAATAGTTCTGACATGGCAGCTGAGCAGGATTTTTTCATCGTTCTATATGATTATATTGTTAAAGTCTTTACCAGTAGCTCAAACCAGGTCTCTTGTAAATGAGTCCTCGAGGCTAAATAAAGGTTGAATGAAAAAAACGGATATTTTGGGTCCGACTGAAACCCATCTCCCAAACCACAGATTTTTCTTTACAGAACAGCTAAAAATGTTTGTCAATGTGATCGTTTCGAAACCGTTTCCCTTCCTGTGGGTCTAAACATGAATCTGAGGGATCACAAATGATCCACTGTTAAAATAAACTACTCTTCAGCAAAGAACTCTATTTAAAGTTCTCCCTACTTGAAACGTGATTTGTAGCACACCGTAAATCAGGGCACAGGACTTTTTTTTTTTTTGCAACCGTTTACATAGTTTTTGAACTAGTTTGACAGCACAATTACTAAACTCTTAAATTCAGATGTTTATACAAACTCTTTAATTCAGGAGGAGTTATAGAAGTTGACAAATAGATTTATTCACGTGCTTATAGTGTATTAGAAAGTTTTTATTCATCGTAAAGTACTGCCTTGTTAAATTAGAGGGTATGTTAGGTCTCCTTGTGATTACTTTTACAATTGATTATGATTCTTGTAGTTCATTTAACAACAGGTACAGAGTTTTATCAGAGCTGGCCTTTAAAGATGCAGATTTGAATGTTTTTATAATTTGGAGTTTATGAATGCTGAATGTACCAAATAGTTTTAAAGGAAATAATCTACCGTACTGGAGTGTTGCCTTCTGTTAACCACCGGTGTCCTTGCTGTTGATTGAATGTTTTTCTGTGCGTGTCCTTGATCCGTTCTCTACGGAAGCGTATTGCAGTCAACCATGAAAAAAATAAAATTGGAGCTTATGTAGTAATCACGTGATACGTATGTAGTAATAACGTGATATTATGTAGTAAAAACGTGATACTATGTAGTGAAAATGTGATACGTATGTAGTAATAATGTGATGCTATGTAGTAAAAACGTGATACTATGTAGTAATAATGTGATACGTATGTAGTAAAAACGTGATAATATGTAGCGTGATAAATATAGATGTAACATGCGCGTAGCCAGTATTTTAGGAGGGGCGGTTCCTTTAAATATATAGTAGACCTGCAAAAAGCCACATGCCTTGGTGGCACAATGGAAAGCGCGTCTGCTCTCCACCCCAACGACCCGGGTTCGAACCTGACCTGGGTTAACTTATTTTACTTTATTTATTTATTGGATAAATAAAATAAAAAAGGAGTTTGTGTTAACCACAGGCATATTTAAGTCTATGGTGTTAACCGGTTCGACATTAGCGGCGTCTCCATACCTTCTCAGAACTTGTGTTGTGCGGGAGTTGTGGTCCCGCCTACAACTCCCGCACAACACAAGTTCTGTGTTAAGAGAGGTGGAAAGAGAAGGTATGGAGACGCCGCTAATGTCGACCCGGTTAACACCATAGACTTATTATGCCTGCGGTTAACACAAACTCCTTTTTTATTTTATTTATCCAATAAATAAATAAAAGTAAAATAAGTTAACCCAGGTCAGGTTCGAACCCGGGTCGTTGGGGTGGAGAGCAGACGCGCTTTCCATTGTGCCACCAAGGCATGTGGCTTTTTGCAGGTCTACTATATATTTAAAGGAACCGCCCCTCCTAAAATACTGGCTACGCGCATGCTACATCTATACTTATCACGCTACATAGTATCACGTTATTACTACATAGTATCACGTTATTACTACATACGTATCATGTTTTTACTACATAATATCACGTTTTTACTACATAATAATACGTTATTACTACATACGTATCACGTGATTACTACATAAGCTCCAATTTTTTTTTTTCATGGTTGACTGCAAAACGCTTCCGTAGTTCTCTTTTCTAAGAAAGCTGAAAAAAGACGCAGGATTTATAGATCAGGTTTTTATTTCTAGATTTATTCTTTTGACTCGACACACCAGACTTGACAAAAACCTCCCTAAAACAAATCAGAACCTCTCTGGGTCTGCTCCAACTTTACTTCTGACATTCCTCAGAGCATCACAAATGATCTGATCCAGCACAAAACGATATAAGGGACCATGTGTGTGTTTTTATTTTGTACATGGGTTTTTGTTGTGTTGGAGTAAAAATGAGCTGCTCAGGTCATGAGACTCCTCAGGGGTGTAAAATAACGACAGCTGATGATAAGCTGTAGATACTGTCTGTACATATGAGTCTGCTGTTAATGTGTCTGAGGGGAAACCCTTCAGCTGATATTAGAAAGCTGCAATTAACTGGTTTAAGCTTCTTTACGGTTTATAATATGAGTCATGAGCACAAATGAGTTTTTGCCTTACAAGCAGAGCTGAAGGGATGTTTCCTTCATGTTCACTCTGAATGCACTGTGTTTGTGTGTGGGTGTTTTATTTCTGTGATCATAAAGTCTACACTGGTCACTGCTTTGCTCTGGTGACGCCGCAGAAAAAGGGTAAATAGTGAAAATGCTGTCGCCTCATTGTTGTTAATTCGATGCACGAGTCTTCGTCCTGCTGTCGGAGCGAGCAGCGCTTCAGATAACGAGTCCGAATCACTGGAAAACAAGAGAACCGTTCCTGCTGTGAACTTTGTGTTTGTCTTCTGCTGTTTTAACTGGAATGTGGTGGTTCTGTCTAAACTTAAAAAAAACTGCATGTAAAATCTAAAGAGGGGCCCCTGCAGGAGCCCCTAGCTGCACGTTCTTCAATGATTTCTGCAAAACGTCAACCGTGAAAAGCAAAAAACAAATTGTATTCGTGAAAACATCACTTGAAGGTACTCAGTGCAAAATTATAAGGATCAAATAAATAAATAAAAATCTAAAGATCAAAATTCAAAATATATTTTTCATACATTGAGTGTGTCCTTTAAAATATATATATATTTAGCCAAATTTGTGAATCTCCTGTTTGTTTCCTGCTCCAACACACCTGGTTGAAGTATGTCTCGCGTTCTGCAGAAGCCTGCTCATCAGCCATTCATTCAAATCAGGAGTGTCGAAGCAGGAAAACAACCAAAACATGCAGGATGGCGTTCCTCAAGGACCAGGGTTGGGAACCACTGGTTTCCCTACAGAAACAGCCAAAGTGACTCACCCATATTTTTTCACGTCCGCAGACTACGGCCAGTCTACTTCCATGTGATGAAGCTTGGGCAGGCTAGCTGAGGGCTCGGTTTACATCGAGTGTGGACCCACAATCCAGAATCACGTTACCATACCATACCATACCATTTTATTTATAAAGCACTTTAAACAGGAACAAGTCCACCAACGTTGGACGTTGAGTCCATCTGAAAAGCTACTGGAGTAAACTCATGGCACCATCTGGTCTATTTGTTTGATTTCACACTTTGCAGTGAGTACCTTTTAATTTAGTACATGAGTCACCAAGTTATAGTAAATCGTGGAATCATCTCAACAGTTACCACCGCTCTGCAGAAAATGTTTATTTTAGATCAGGTTTGTACAACTTCTACACATTTATTGATTTAGTTTGAAGTTGGTAAACATTGTAACAAAAAATTAACTCATGTATGGTCATTGGCGTTCATTAGAAATTTTGATAGAACACAGAAATTTCATACGCATCTTTGTTCTGCTGCTTATGATGTTACAGGTTGTTTGTGAATGAGGAGGAGGTAGAAATTATTTCAACTTCCTTTCTGGTCAGTTTTTTTGTTTCTCTTCAGCGTCACGGGTTTCTGTCTGCCTTACAGTACAGCGTTCTGTTTTGCCATCGCTGGTATTTGTTTAGTTCATATGTTTGCTTGTTTAATAAAAATAATATAGTAAACACAGAATCAGTCTTTTTGTCGACTATATTTCTTCGTGTCCATTTTTGCTCCTCTTGTGACTGAGCTCGCTGTCTTTTAAAAGCCTTTACTTGTCCCGTCCGTTGCATCACAAAAAACATCAGCTCTTTGCCGCTTTGTTTCTCCCTCCTTGTTAGAGTCCCGTCTGCCAAAATAGCCAAAATTAATATTTAATCAGGCGCTAACTCGTCTGCTCTTTCTTTGCTGTGTCTGCGGTCGTGATGCTGCTTTAAGAACTGTCGGGGATTGTTGTCCATACGATCGACTTCCCCAAACAAGCTTGACATTAATGGTGGAACAACTTCTTAATTACAACAAAGCTTCAAGTCAAAATGCCAGACAATCTTTAACTTAGATCTTGAGAATATAAAATATATTTCAAAGTACAAAAACTGAAAGTGGTTTCCACCAAAATGGCTCCTCAGATCAAATATGTCTCTTCTGAAACGTGAACGGGTTTACAAAGATGCTGTCAGTTGCTGTTCTACTCACTGAAAATAAAGAAGTGTTTTAACTTCACTCCTTTCAAATTGTTGGTTTTATCTTCCTCCTGCTCCAGAATTAACCATTAAGTTCCTCAGGGTTGGGTGCGCGGATCATTACCGTATTTTTCGGCCGATAAGTCGCACCGCCCGATAAGTCGCATTGTCCATTATGTCCAATAAATTGGAAAAAGCCATAAACATGTCGCACCGCTCTATAAGTCGCATCTATTATGCGTCACCGCTGACGCGTCGCGTATGTTACCGTTGACAACCCGAAATGTGGGCCGGAGGTTTGCCCTGCTGCAAATGGCTGCCATGGGAGCTGCACTGAAGGACTTTAACAAGATTAACACGGTAAAAACAATTATTTGTTTGCTGAGAATTATAGCAAAGCTGTGTCTTAGCTGAACTTTTCCTTAATAAATGCACGTAATTGTCAAATCAACTGGATTTAAAAGGTAGTTTCGCTACGTGCACCCGCGCGGGTGGGACCGTTGCATTTTCTTTCAAATTTAGCTAGATAAACACTTAAAAATATATATTTGTTAGCTGACATTATAGCAAAAGTGTTTCTGAGCTTAACCGTTCCTTAATAAATTCATGTAATGGTCAAATCTGCTGGATTTAAATTGTTTCGCTTTGACGTCTTCCAAACGGTCACGCGCGCTGCGAAAAAAAATTATAAATAAATTGAATTTTAGCTCAAAAATCTCCTAAAGCCAATACGTTGTAAATGTCCACCCAGTAATTACTTTCTGTAAGTTTAATGAAAATCTGCTGTGTGGTTAAGCTATTTTGCAAAATAGTACCCGTTACAACACAGAGCTAACCGCTAACAATCTACGGAGCTAAAACATCAAATTTTAGCTCAAAAATCTCCTACAGCTCACAGTTTGTAAATGTCCACCCAGTACTGGTAATTACTTTCTGTAAGTTTCATCAAAATCTGTCCTGTGGTTCTTGAGCTATTTTGCATTGCTAACAGTAAAACACTGAGCTAACAGTAGTTCATACCTCCAGAGCAGGAGGCCGTGCTGCAACAGTGAGTCTGACCAGAGGAGGCTTCCTTCGGACACATGAGCCGGGAACAGTCGGTGGACTCTCTCCCCTAGCGGTCGAAACTGGTACTGCACCATTTTTTGCCAAAATGAAAAACTGTCATATCTCAGTCAAAAATTGGTCTAAAAATATGGGGAAAATCCATAAATATGTTGCTTCGCCCTATAAGTTGCAGGGCATGCAAATTAGGCAAAAAGGTCTAACTTATATGCTGGAAATACGGTACTCTTTAATTTAAATATGCTTCCACAGAGTAATTTTTTTAAACTGTATTTTTCAAATGTTCAACTATAGGGGGAGTGGGGGCGCAGAGGTTAGTGAAGGTGATCGGTAGGTCATCGGTTTAACTCCCCATACCGACATCAAAATGTGGGTGGGAAAGGTGAAGCACCCACAACTGCCTCCACTCTCATTTGTCCAACTCTGGGCCCTTGAGCAAGGCTCTTAACCCACCATCTGCTCCCCTGGGGGCCCTAGATGGCAGCTCCGCTCCACACAGAGGGCTGTGGTAGCGCGGTGGTCTGTGGTTGGGTCAGGAAGGGCATCTGGTGCAACCAAGCCTTCGTACGAGTTAGTTCGCTGTGACTACCCCTGAAGAAGGAACAGCTGGAACTGTTTTGTTCTCCAGGGTGATTCTGAGAACATTTTATTTTGACAAGGCTTTGTTGTTATACCTATATTTTCTTTCTTTCTTTATGGATTTTGCCTTTATTTGAACAATTTGTCCCAGAGTGACGCATACTTTTTGTTTCGCATATAGTTTCTAGTTAAAGCTGGGGTCTGCGATATTTGAACTCTCTGGGACTCTCTGGGACTTAGAAATATTTTCAGCGCAGAAAAGCATTCTGCTCCCTCCCCTCAGAGCCATATATGACTCTGAGGGGAGGGAGCACAGTCCGAGCTCTGCTGAACTTGGGATCTGCTCCGCCCCCTGCTTCTGTCTGCTCAGAGCTGCTGCGATATTCTGTGTTTATGGAAATAAAACCTTCTAATAAAATATAATAAAACCATGGAGCGCTAGTCCTACAACACAAAATCCAGCAGACACCAGCAGAGGTTCACGAAGCAACGTTTGGACATGATTTAATTCGCTCGTGACTTCCTCTGTCAGCGCTGGTCTGGAATGTGTGGAATGCTCCACCTCCTCCTGTCTGCGCTGCGATATTCTGTGTTTATATGATAATATAACTGTTAAAAAAATTAATAAAACCACGAATCACTCATCCTACAACACAAAATCCAGCAGACACCAGCAGAGGTTCACGAAGCAACGTTTGGACATGATTTAATTCGCTCGTGACTTCCTCATGTCGCTGCGCTGCTGGTCTGGAATGTGTGGAATGCTCCACCTCCTCCTGTCTTTGCGCTGCGATATTCTGTGTTTATTTGATAATATAACTGTTAAAAATTTTTAATAAAACCACGAATCACTCATCCTACAACACAAAATCCAGCAGAAATCATCAGAGGTTCACAAAGCAACGTTGGACATGTTTTAATTCGCTCGTGACTCGTGACAAATCCATTTCCTCATGTCTGTCAGTGAAGGATGAAGCGATCACTTGGCTTTTGGCAAAAAAACTAAATAAAAGTCCAGCTCTGGGATAAAGAAGGGATATTTAATACATTTTGTGTCACATAAAAAACAGTCCTGCATCGCTTTGCAATCCTTTTAATGAGAACGAGCTGCGGCTGGGACAGGTGGGGGCGTGGGTTGGGGCGTGATAAACAACTCTGTTTTTATTGGCTGTCAGTGTCCTGGTCACTCTTGTGTTTTCAGTGTTTTTATAAATGCTGATAGAGAAGCAAGGGGACAATAGATTTTTTCAGAGATTACTTGGTCTAACATCAGTTTGTCAGTAGATAGTGACTGAGTGAAGAAATATGTTAAAAATATATTGTTTGAAAAGTTACAGACTACATTACAATCTTACATACTATAGCTTTAATTACTCAAAGCTTAAATATTTTTATTGTCCTAAATTTTTCACCGTAGGGTGTGTTCCAACTATAGGGGGATCACACTCTTAAGCCTCCCTGGTAAGGTCTATTCAGGGGTTCTGGAGAGGAGGGTCCGTCGGATAGTCGAACCTCGGATTCAGGAGGAGCAGTGTGGTTTTCGTCCTGGTCGTGGAACACTGGACCAGCTCTACACCCTCAACAGGGTCCTGGAGGGTGCGTGGGAGTTTGCCCAACCAGTTTACATGTGCTTTGTGGACTTGGAAAAGGCATTCGACCGCGTCCCTCGGGGGGTTCTGTGGGGGGTACTCCGGGAGTATGGGGTACCAGGCCCATTGATATGGGCTGTTAGGTCCCTGTACGACCGGTGTCAGAGCTTGGTCCGCATTGCCGGCAGTAAGTCAGGCTCGTTTCCAGTGAGAGTTGGACTCCGCCAAGGTTGCCCTTTGTCACCGATTCTGTTCATAACTTTTATGGACAGAATTTCTAGGCGCAGCCAAGGTGTTGAGAGGATCCGTTTTGGTGGCCTTAGAATCGCTTCTCTGTTTTTTGCAGATGATGTGGTCCTATTGGCTTCATCAGATCGTGATCTACAGCTTTCACTGGAGCGGTTTGCAGCCGAGTGTGATGCGGCCGGGATGAGGATCAGTTCCTCCAAATCCGAGGCCATGGTCTTGAGCCGGAAAAGGGTAGCATGCCCTCTCCGGGTCGGGGAGGAGGTCCTGCCCCAAGTGGAGGAGTTTAAGTATCTCGGGGTCTTGTTCACGAATGAGGGAAAACTGGAGCGTGAGATCGATAGGCGGATAGGTGCAGCGTCCGCAGTGAAGCGGGCGCTGTACCGGTCTGTCGTGGTGAAGAGAGAGCTGAGTCGAAAGGCAAAGCTCTCAATTTACCGATCGATCTACGTTCCCACCCTCATCTATGGTCATGAGCTTTGGGTTGTGACCGAAAGAACGAGATCTCGGATACAAGCGGCTGAAATGAGTTTTCTCCGCAGGGTGTCTGGACTCTCCCTTAGAGATAGGGTGAGAAGCTCAGTCATCCGGGAGGGACTCGGAGTAGAGCCGCTGCTTCTCCACATCGAGAGGAGCCAGTTGAGGTGGCTCGGGCATCTGGTTAGGATGCCTCCTGGACGCCTCCCTGGTGAGGTGTTCCGGGCATGTCCCACCGGGAGGAGACCCAGAGGAAGACCCAGGACACGCTGGAGGGACTATGTTTCTCGGCTGGCCTGGGAACGCCTTGGGATTCCCCCAGAGGAGCTGCTCCATGTGGCTGGGGAGAGGGAAGTCTGGGCCTCCCTACTTAGGCTGCTACCCCCGCGACCCGACCCCGGATAAGCGGACGAAAATGGATGGATGGATGGATAAATTTTTCACGTGCATGAGCTCGTCGTGCCTTCAGTTCAGACTTAGTTCATACCATCGTGTGTGAAACTTTGATAATTGTAGTTTGAAACTTCTTAAGCACACATCTGTCGAACCTAAAGCTCTGAAAGACGAGCATGTTTTGAAAGAGGAGGAGGAAGAAAGCGTTTGAGAGTCTGAAGTGGAGGAATGAAATTAAGATTATTTCACATCCCGGTTTAGGTTTCACGTAATGGACGCTCAGCAGGACGCATCTTCCTGCAGGGTTCCCATCTGAGAGCTTTAAACAAGACGAGCGGCTGAACAGAGTCCACTTTATTTGTATTCCATATTTTCTGTCCAAGACCACTTTTTTTAACAAGTCTGTTTCTAAATGTTGGCACAGTTGAATGTTTTTTATGGAATTAGACATATTCTGTAAATCTTTGATCATTTCTCTCAGATCGGTTGACTTTCCATCAACACTGTGAGCTAAAAGAAATCCACTGAACGACACCAAAGTTCATGCTCGTTAATCCAGGTATAAATCCAACGATGTCCAGTCAGGTCATCTGGATGGTTTCTTTTGTTGCCGAGATGTTTTGTCCTTCATCCAAAAGACTTCTTCAGTCTGAGGAGCCACCAAACCAAACTGAATCCCACAAACAGCTCAATCTCAGAGTGGAAATAATAGTTTGCTGATGATAAGATGATGTCGTCTACTGAATGACAGTTTTTACGCTGGCACTCCAGTCACTGGTGGTAGGAGTTTAAGAAATTAAAACATAGATTTAAAGGTGGTTTTGGTCCTTTGGACATATTTAAGTTGACAATATAAAAAATTAAAAAAATCAATGTACATTTTTGAGCTTGTGTTCCTTTCTGTTAATTTCAGCCAAAGTCAGATAAAACGAGTGTCATTTTATGAAAATGTTATTTTATCTATGATTTACAATCATTCTACATTCATTCGTGTGTTTGGGCTTTTGGTCTACTTATACTTATTCACAAACACCGTTATAACATCTCTAAAGCAGGGGTGTCTCATCCAGGTCTTCAAAGGCCACCATCATGCAGATTTTACTGGTTTCCTTGCTTCATGTTCTGCACACACCAGTTCATCGTCCATTCATTCAAACCAGGTGAGTTGAAGCAGACCTACCTGTCTGCTTCCTTTCATTTTAAATTTGTTCTTTATTTTTTTCTATATCATTTTGTAAAAAAAAATTGTTCTTTTGTATTTTTAAAATTTGAAATGAATAAACAATAAACAACATGTTAAGGTAAATAATATTTGGCACATCTCATGTAAGAAATGCTGGTGCTCAGTGTGGTGTGAACGACTCTGTTACACCAAATATTAGCTCAGTGTCTTTATGATGGTTTAATAGACGCGTTTGTGTTTTCCAATACAGGTAGTCCTTGACTTACGGCGATTCGGGGTTACGTCACGCATCTCATAAAAAATAAATAATTGAAATATCTTATTTTATGTGTTTAAATGTTCTACAGCACTTTGTTGCAGCTGTGGTTGTTTTAAATGGCTTTATAAATGAATTACTATTATTATTATTTTGAAGCCGATTACGCAGTTTTTGGCAGTGTTCGGCAGTTTTCTGCAGTGTTCGGCAGTTTTCGGTTAGCTTCGACTTCGACAGCCTGCTTTGGACGGACCGTGTGTCCAATCAGAGGTTGCTTCGCTCGGATAAATGAGCTGGAAACGCCCGGTGAACTCTGTGGACGTCTCAGGCGGACGAACGGCTTGGCGGCCTGGATGTTGGTGGGACCCGGAGCTAACATGCTAAAACGCGGACAAACGGCTTCACCAGCTCCCAGTAAATTATCAACTCTTTTTTTTCCCCCTTCATTATGGCTCCAAATATATGGAGCTAACAGGCCTTCCTGTAAACAGTTTGGACCACGTGAAGCAGCAGGAAGCTGCAGAGCTCGGACGTGCAATGAGCTAACATGCTAACAGACGGAGACAGGCTCACCAGCTCCCAGTAAGAAATTAACTATTTTTTTCCTTCATTATGGCTCCAAATGTATTGTATGTTGTTGTTTTTTGATAATTATGTAGGGTACTGTGTTAGGATAGGCGAAGTGCTTGGTAACTGTACAGTACATGTACGCGTATAAGTGGCGGCTAGTGTGTACTTCCGACTTACGGCGATTTTCGACTTACGAATGGCCGTAGGAACAGAACTCGTTCGTAACTCGGGGAGTACCTGTATTGCTTTGCTCTGGCAGCCATTTTTAAATCGGATCCACTTCAGAAATTATTCAGTTGTAGGTTTTCATCCAGTTTTATTTATAAAACAGGAGGGAGGATATTCAGCGCGGCGCTGCTGCAGGTTTCTGTGCAACAAACCCAAATGGTGATCCCTGCAAACATTGTGGGCTGGACTGGGAAAGCTTTTTCATCTGTTCACATCTGGATGAACAAATCTGCTTCAAGACAAACACGACAGTCCAATCTGAGACCTGGCGACAGAAAAACAAGAACGTGTCTTTCTGCTGCTGCTTCACCGACTGCCCCCCCCCTCTGAGGCCGTCTGCTCCTCACCTACTGAAGCTAAATAAATGAAGAGACGAGGAGCAAGTCATAAAAACTTTATTGAAATGAAGCAACTTTCTCCCGGGCTTTACAGGGACAAGTTCCTGTGGTTGGACAGAGAGAGCGGAGGAATGTAGCTAATAAAATTAAACCTCATGTTTAGGGTCAGTTGGCTCCACGTTGGACTGGTGACCTGTACATTGTGTCCTTACCTCTCGCCCAGTAATCACTGGGACCGCGTCCGTTTTGTCTTCATGAATTATTTCTGTTTCGTGCCTCACTGACCCTCATCTTCGTTGTTGTGATTTCTTCTCTTGGATCTAATCGTTGCTTTTGTGTTTCAGCGCTTCTCCAAAACAAACAAAACTCGAGCTGTTCTTCTATGAACCTTATGTTCCAGCGTTTCTTCTCCCGAGGTCGACCAGTTTGGGTTTTTACCAGTTTTCTTCTTATTCTCAGCCATTTCATTGTATCCCTCTTTTATGATCGTCTGTCGTCGTCGTCGTCGTCGTCGTCCGTCCGTCCGTCCGTCCGTCGTCGTCACTCTTCTTTAAAAGAAACCAGGTCTCTCTTGTAAATGAGTTCCCGAAGCTCAATGGGATTAACCTGTATAAATAAAGGTTGAATGAATTTGTTGAACATCAGATTCTAACGACAGATGTTTAAATGAGATTTCTTTGTCCACGCAAGTGGTAATCGCAGCAGTTTATGGTATTTTTTATTGGTTTTACAGGTGTGCATGCTACTTCACATCATTTTGTTTTGTCTGTGGGCTTTTGCATCAAATTTAATCCAGTCTTTTTATCTTTGGTTTTTTTCCCCACACTCAACAGGCGGAGAAACACACTTTCATCACGAAGAAGCACAAATACACAAAGTGTCTTTTAAGGAAGCCCCAGATTTAAAAACAAAACATCCTCACTAATTAGTCCGACATCATCATCATCGTTATCGTCATAATCGTCATCATCGCTTGAATGTTAATGAAGCATCTGATTGAACTCGGGTCAGTTTGTCCTCGTAGTGAGTTGATGCTGTCAGTGGAGCTTCAGACGTCACATCTGCAGAGGAGCTCACAGCCGATACAGCTCCTTTTTTCTCATCGCTGACGAGCAGGACGGATGCTCCACATAACTGTAGTTTATCACTCCTCCTTCATCCTCGTAATCGATATCATCCTCCTCGATATCATTGATGTCATCGTCGTCCAGGCAGCGACTGTCCCCGTCTGATTCTTCATCCTCCTCCGGCTCATTCTCGCAGCTCATCCTCATCCTCTTCCGGTTGTTGTTCCTCACAGATGCCTCCAGAGCTTTCTGCCGGCGGTAGAAGTGGGAGAACTTGTTGAAGATGATGGTGATTGGCAGCGCCACCACCAAAGTGCCGCCCAGTATGCAGCCACTGGCTGCCAGCTTCCCAGCCACGGTGACAGGCACCACATCGCCATAGCCCACCGTGGTCATACTCACTGTTCCCCACCACCAGCAGGCTGGGATGGTGTCCAGACCCACGTCCTGAAAACAGACACGAGCTCAGCTCAGTGGATAAGTTCAAACACATTTGCAGTAATGTGCAGTAATGTGCAGTAACGTGCAGTAACGTGCTGTAACGTGCAGTAACATGCAGTAACGTGCAGTAACATGCAGTATGCAGTAACGTGCAGTAACATGCAGTAACATGCAGTAACGTGCAGTAACGTGCAGTAACGTGCTGTAACGTGCAGTAACATGCAGTAACATGCAGTAACGTGCAGTAACGTGCAGTAACGTGCTGTAACGTGCAGTAACATGCAGTAACATGCAGTAACGTGCAGTAACGTGCAGTAACGTGCAGTGTGCAGTAACGTGCAGTAACGTGCAGTGTGCAGTAACGTGCTGTAACGTGCAGTAACATGCAGTAACATGCAGTAACGTGCAGTAACGTGCAGTAACATGCAGTATGCAGTAACGTGCAGTAACGTGTTGTAGCGTGCAGTAACGTGCAGAAACGTGCAGTAACATGCAGTATGCAGTAACGTGCAGTAACGTGCAGTAACATGCAGAAATGTGCAGTAAGGTGCAGTAACGTGCAGTATGCAGTGCAGTATGCAGTAACATGCAGTAACGTGCAGAAACGTGCAGTATGCAGTAATGTCCAATAACGTGCAGTAACGTGCAGTGCTGTAACGTGCAGAAACGTGCAGTAAGGTGCAGTAATGTGCAATATGCAGTAACGTGCAGTAACGTGCTGTAACGTGCAGTAACGTGCTGTAACGTGCAGTAATGTGTAGTAACGTGCTGTAACGTGCAGTAATGTGTAGTAATGTGTAGTAACGTGCAGTAACGTGCAGTAACGTGCTGTAACGTGCAGTAACGTGCAGTAACGTGCTGTAACGTGCAGTAATGTGTAGTAATGTGTAGTAACATGCAGTAATATGTATACTGTAGTGTAATGCCCTTGAAACCCAGTGGTGGCTTCGCTTCATGCAGCCACTCCACTGTCAGGAATCTGGGAGTTATTTTCAACAGGGCTTTTAAAATAGACAAACAGATAAATGCAGTTGAGAAATCCAATTTGTTCCATGAAAGACTCATCGTCAACTATGCCGGTCACAAACAATAAATCAATTAATCGCATGATAAATGAAAATTATCTACCTCATTTTCATTTATCGGCTTTATCGTTTCTTCATGTTTCTTTCTTTCTACTGAAGACACTGGATGACAAAAAACTCAACTCCGGTGCTCTTCACTGACCCCTCCTTTTATCTTTGTTCTTTAAAATCCATTTTAATGATCCAAAATCGCGTTTTTGGATCATTAAAAGCGGCTAAGCTGTGAAGCTAAGTTACGAGATAAGCTAACAGGTCGACCTCAGGAAAAAATCTCTGTCTTGTCGAAGCTGCAAAATTCATAGTTGAAACCCGTGCCTTCGTGTAAAAAGTTTTTCTCTGCAAAAAGAAGCTGAGAACTTGTTTACTGATTTTTTTACTAAAAGCTTTGTGTGAAAAATGCTAAAGAGCTCAAACCACACCGAGCATGCATCATTTTGAGAACCGAAAAACAAGAAGTAGAGACAGCCCATGTCACATCAAGGGGCCTCCCTCCCATTTTTCTTAAAGACACGCTGCTCGCTCCCTCACTGTCCATCCTTTGGTTCAAACTGTCTTATTCTGCCATCTGGTGGTCAAGAAAGGTACTGCACTCAAAACAAGTTAAACATTTCTTCTTAAATTTGACAATAATTACTAATCGTTGTCAAATTCAAACAATATAATTATTTATCACAATAATTTGAGACAATTTATTGCCCAGAAAATTAGTTATCGTGACAGGCCTATTGTCAAGGTGAAGTCTGGTCTCCCTTTCAGAGACCATGAAAAGGTAATTTATGATTTTATTACCTCTCATTTAGACTATTGTAATTCATTTCATGTTGGTTTAGATAAATAATCTCTGCATCGTTTACAATCTTGCCCAGAACGCATCAGCTCGTCTTTTAACAGCAAACACGAACACACAACCCCGTCCTGGCTTCTCTCCACTGGCTTCCTGTCCACTTCAGGATGGATTTTAAGATTTTATTGGTTGTTTTTAAAGTCTTAAAAGGTCTGGCCCCGTCTTATTTATGTGATCTCCTTAACATCTACACTCCAGTAAGAGCACTCCGGTCTACCAACCAGTTCTTCTTAAAAGTCTCCAGATCCAAACTGAAGTCCAGCGGTTGCTGCTCCACAATTGTGGAACAGTTTATCTGATCATTTAAAAACCGCTGAGACTGTTGAGACTTAAAATCTTTGCTCAAGACTCATCTCTTGGCGTTTGATTCACGAGAACCAGTTAGAGATGATTTTTATTGTTGTTGTGTTTTATTGTGAAATTTCTTATGTTTTCTGAGTGGCACAATATGCATATTATATTTTTCTTTTTTAATTTGACTTCATTGTAAAAAAAAAAACTGGTCAGCTTTTGTTGTTTTTATTCAAATTTTCAATTCAGTTTACAGTATTTATAAAGCGCCAAATCACAGCAAAGATGTGTCAGGGTACTTTACTGGTACATTCACATAGAAAAGCCAATTATCTAAAGAAAGTTCATGCTCATAAATCCTGGTACCAAATCCAATAATTCTCAGTCGGGTCATCTGGACAGTTTTTTTATTTTATAGAAACGTTTCGCTCTCCATCTGGAGGGCCTCATCAGTCAGAGGAGTTCCAGCAAACTGATGAGGCCCTCTGGATGGAGAGCGAAACGTTTCTATAAAAAAGAAACTCCAGATGACCTGCCTGATAATTATTAGACTCTCTATCTAAAGTTTTTATGTGTTATAGGAATAAATTAGCCTGGTTAAAACCAGACCCTTGTCCTTCACTTCGCTTCGTACTAGGGTCTGGGACTTCTCCCATAGACAAGGATTTCTCCGGTAGATTTTTGACCGGACCAATCAGAGAACAGAAGGCGGAGTTTTGTTAGTTTAGCCTGGCGAGGTCCAGGCTATCAGATAAATAGCTCAGAAACCACTCGGTGGATATTTTTTCTGCTACCAGTGTGTAATTATATGGCTCTAATTTACTGACTGTTGGCCTGGATGAAACATTTGAGATAAAATTCGATTTTTTATAATTTATTTTCGTAGCGCACCCGAGGCTGTTTGGAAAATGTCAAACCGAAACAATTTAAATCCAGCAGATTTGACCATTTCGTGAATTGATTTAGGAACTGTTAAGCTCAGGAACACTTCTGATATAACGTCAGCTAAGAAATATATTTTTTCTCAGCAAAGAAATAATAGTTTTTTACCTTGTTTTCTTGAAAATTCCTTCGTGGCGGCAGCCATTTTAACTGACGACGTCAGTCGACGTCGTTCAAAACTCCGCCTTCTGTTCTCTGATTGGTCCGGTCAAAAATCTACCGGAGAAATCGTTGTCTATGGGAGAAGTCCCAGACCCTAGTACGAAGCGAAGTGAAGGACAAGGGTCTGGTTTTAACCAGGCTAGGAATGAATTGGCATATGGCTAAAACCAGTGGTTGATGTATGTTTAATTGCTGTCTGCGGTGAGAAGTGAATGTTTTCACCTTGGCTTGGTGTTATGTTAGCAAAATATCAGATGAAATACAGGTAGTCCTCGACTTACGACGGCCTTGAGTTACGACGTTTCGCGGTTATGACGCACCTCCCATAATCTTTTTTTTTTTAACAATTGACATTTTTTTATTTTGAAGCTGATTTACACAGTTTCCGGTTTAGCTGCGGTAGCTGTGGAGGCTACAGCTTGCCCTGTACTTTCTAAAAAAGCTATGTCTGGTCTTCTGGACATTCAAAAAACAAAACAAAACTTGTTGGAGCAAGCAGGACAGGCAGCAGCTGTGGAAAGTAGCTGTTTTATGGACGGCGGTTTTACAGTAAACGAATGGAGAATCCGGAGGAGGGAGGGAGAAACGAGGAAATGGCTTCACCAGCATTCCAGAGTAGGAAATTAACTCTTTTTCCCTTCATTAAGGCTCTGAAATGATGTGTGTTTTGATAATTATGTAGGGTACTGTGTTAGGATAGGCTAAGTGCTTGGTAAAATACAGTTCTGTACGTATAAGGTGCAGTTTGGACGTATGTTTCGAGTTACGTCGAAATTCGAGTTATGACGGAGCGTAGGAACGGAACTCAGTCGTAAGTCGGGGACTACCTGTACTCGGAAAGTAACAACCAGCTGCACATCTACAACTGGGTAACCCAATTCAAGATGGCTGCCACAGCCTTAGTNATACATATATATACAGTATACAGGTAGTCCTTGACTTACGACGCCCCTGACTTACGACGTTTCGGACTTACGAACGCATCTCATTATAAAAAATAAAAATAAAACTTTTTTTAAAATAATAAATAAATAAATGTACAGTACTGTACAGTTACCAAGCACTTAGCCTATCCTAACACAGTTAAGGAGTGAGTTGAATTGTCTCCCTCCTCCCTAGCAGGCTCCATTCACATAAAGGGAGCTAGCTCCCTTTATGTGAAAGGGAGACAATTCAACTCACTCCTTCATCTTTAAAAACTGTGTTATGATAGGCTAAGTGCTTGGTAACTGTACAGTACTGTACATCTATTTATTTATTTAAAAAAAAAAATAATAATTTGTATGTGATCCTACTTACGAATAGCCCGTAGGTACGGAACTTGTCCGTAAGTCGGGGACTACCTGTATATGTATATATATAAACTGAGTCCAAGTCTGATCTGTAATAAAACGCTCCAGAACCCAAAAACCGAATTTGAATCTGGGGGAAAAAAAAGAATAAAAAATCTGAAATGGGATCAAAATAAATTCAAAATGTCTGAACACAATGAATATCAACATTAGTTACTCTGCTGATTCCCCAAATAATATTCTAAGTGGTAATTAAGAGTATATTATCATATGTTTTTTTGTTTTCCTCATAATTAGGACCACAGCGATAACGCCTCATACATATTGCACAGCTGCAGCACATTAGAGCCCCGTTAAACCATTAAGGGAGTCTGATTTTCCACTACACCTATTTATAGCATGCTGTTGCAACCACAGGGCACCTTAACTCTCCATCTCCTCCCCAGAGAGGTGACAGAGAGCATCTTGGGTGCATCTTTGTGTCAACAGTCGTTAAAACGTTTCCAGGCGTTAAAGCTTGTTACCTAGCATTACGAACAATAACTGTAAAAATTAGATCAAAGGACAATTTTTACATTTCTTTTCTGCAGTTTCCAGTTATATTGATCCTCTGAAACGACATACGTCTTGTTTATTTCGTGTTTTCATTACCCGCGTTCAGGCGAAAAGGGTATTTACATTTAGCAGTAAACATGTGCACTGCTAATTAAAACCTGGATGTAATCTTTGGCTCTGTTAATTGCGTTGTGACATACATGCTGCATATATTTCAGTAAAACAGGAGTTCCAGAAGGAAAATAATGATGTGTAACTTGGTGTCAAACCACAAGGAAAGCAGACGATGAAGGTCTGTAGTTTTAACCTCTGGAGCTCCAGAGCAGCCCACTTAGTCACAATTAGATGTCTTATTTTTAACAAGGTGCAAAAAAAAAAAGGAACGTTTGGGTTTAACCTTCTTTCTGCTTTAGTGTTGCACATCAGATGTTTGCAAAGTGTACCATTTAGATGATGTGCTGCTTCTGCTCTTCATATACATCTAGTTTTTCTACTGTTTATTTACTTTGTACATTTATTATAAAGAATAGAAGGAGTGGGATAATAAAAATAAATGCTTCCTTTGATACATTTTTAAGTTAATTTAGTAATCTTTCAGGAAGATTAACTATGCTAGAGTTTTACCAAACTGCTAGGAAGTCAAGTGGCTCACTCCAAATCCTAAAACTGTCCACTCAAAAAAAAAGAAATACTCAGACAAGATTGTAGATAAGTGGTTCATTTTGTGAACAGAAAGGTGTACAGTATCATATATTTTTGTCCTATAAATCGCGTTGTTGTTTTTTGCAAAATTTACATGCCCTGCAACTTATATGCCGAAGCGATGTATTTATGGATTATGTCCAATGGTGTAGAGGCAGGGCTGCCGACTTGGGACCCGAAGGACACAGGTTCAAACCCCGGCCACGGCCACCACACATCTTGGGGTGTCTATGAGTGCACACCTATTTCCCCAGCTCCCCGGGCGCTTTCTATTGCTGCTCACTGCACCACCTGGTGGTGGTTGGGTTAAATGCAGAGATGAATTTTGTCCTGTATGGGAAACATACACAGATGACAAAAATGTGACATATATTTATAAACCAATTTTTGGCTGAGATATGACCGTTTTCATTCATTCAGACTGAAATTAGTGAATACTACCATTTTCAGCCACTACATGGCAATTGAGTAGCATGGCATGCCATTGTATCATGTAATAGGTAAAAGCGGCTATTAATGGCACAATTGGCTTGCCATATCCTGCCACCATCATCTGCCTGGAGCAACCGTCAAATCAGCTTCATTTCGCTGCGCTGTCATGGCGAAAGGCAGCTAATTTGACCATTAAAATGTATTTATTAAGTAAAAGTTCAACTGAGACAAAGTCAATCTAACAAATAATTGTTTTTAATTAATTATAATTGTTTTGTTTTTCTAATAAACCTTCAAGCAAGTCATCACACAATGAGGTATGGCCAGAAGTTTTAAAAGCCTTAAATTGTTGCACAGCAGCCTTATAACTGAGCTTTTCCACTTCTGACATTCCCATAATCCACCCCAAATTACCTGGACATGAACTCAAACACCCCCCGTTTCTACACCTTTAAAATTACATCTTAACAGATATCAATTCAGACGGCTGCACCGCACCAGCAGTCAACATCCATCTTGTTGTTTACATGTCTTTGGAGGCCTGAAGTGTTTGAGCTTCTCTCTCCGTTGCCAAGTGAAATAGAGCATCCTCTTTAACCCTGCTGATGGAGCCGCAGATTCCATCGCTGTTCGTCCCCCACAGGGGAGAAAGCGAGGTTGAACCCAAATAGATGACCAGCTGCTCCAGGACTTTTGAGTTTCTCACTTGGGCCCAAGGGTCATAAGTCTGTCACAGGCAGGATTAGTCTCACCAACACCCTTTCACAGTCTACAAAGGATCGGCCATCAAAGTTTATCTTACCAAAAGAAAAATAAGACCAGCTGAAGATGGCATTTGTTCTCCCTCTATGGATCCAATTCCACTTTTTATGGTGCAACAAAAACAGGCGCTCGTTTTTCTTTTCCACACGTCCTCACAATAACTTGATTCTATAATGTTAGTCTTTGATCTTACAACACAAAAACGACTTTTATGACAATAATGAAAGCTGTTGCAATAAAGAAACATTAATAGACGTTTTTGCTTTTAAACAGATTTCATCAAATCTTCGCATTTTACTAATCATAATAGCTCTTCAGCACGTATGAACACAATTGAGAGCTAAAGTAAAAACACGATGATGTTGTGAAGTTAACTGCTTATTGATTCACTGCCACAGCGCCCCCAGGAAAGCTATTTAAAGGTATACAGCTCGCTGACAGTCTCTGCCCAAGAGCACCCTCAGCACCTCAATCAATTCCTCTTATTACAACTTCAAGGTTTCTAATGTAACAACAAGCTGTAGAGAAGATGATAGAACGTCTCTGCCGTGAAAAAACTATGCAAGTTTTAAAGAGCGCTCTTTTATTTAACTCTGCAGAAAACACTTAACAGCCTTCATGAAGTTCAGCGTCATAGACATAAGATCAAACAAGTTATGAAGCAATTAAACTACAGCACAAAAACAATTTTGATACCGACAATGAAGGCTGTCTGAAGACGAAGAAAAAAAAAACATTGATAGAAATGTTGACCAGATTTCTTTACATTTTCACATTTTAATATTCATAAAGGCTCTTCAGCATACAGTATATGAATTGTAGATATATAGCACCTTTCTATCTAATCAAGACAATCAAACTTCTTTACAACACAATCTGTGCCCTCATGTACCCATTCATACAGCACTATACTACCGTAGATTTGTACAAAGAATAATCAGTGTTTTATCACATTCAGACTCCGATGGGACACACATCGGAGGAAATGAGGGGTTCAGTGTCTTGCCCAGGGACACTTTGGCGTGTGACTCCTGGTAGAATCGAACCTCCAACTCTCGCAATGGAGGATGATTGCTCTAACCACTCAGCCACAGCCGCCTCGGCTGGACATATTGGCACTTTTTTTGGAGCTATTGCTTTATTTTTCATTTTTCAGGGCAGAGGATACTAACATAAAGACAAATACAAGTTATGAAGCAATTAAACAACAGCACATGCCCCGTTGACAAACTATTATACAACAATACAGCAATTTATAGCAATGGCCTGGGCAAGCAAAGACCTTCTATAACCTTTGACCTAGATTTGTGACCTTGGCCTTGATGCTGGGGTGATGAAAAGTGTATGCAATACTTTGGCTACTGATTTATGCATATTGGGACGGCACAGTGGCTCAGTGGGCAGAGCTGTTGCCACTCAGCGAATGTTCAGTTCAAATCCCGGTCCGTGGCCTTTCTGGTTGCAGATTGAATGTTCTCTTCGTGGATGCATGGGTTTTCTCTGGGTAAGTAAAAAAGTAAGTAAGTAAAACTTTATTTTTCTATAGCACCTTTCACAGACATATAAATCACAAAGTGCTTTACAAAGGCAAGACAATTTAAAATAATAATAATAATAATAATAATAATAATAATAATAATAATAAACAATATTAAGTAAAATCCTGTTTGACCAAAAATGTCTTTAGTTGTTTCTTATGCCGGGTACTGACCAAACGCGTTTTGGGCAGTGGAAGCGGCCGGTTTACATTGAAAGTCTATGTGGAGACGCGTCGAGGCGCGTCGAACCGTGAAGCGTTTTGTGTTTGAAGCGGCGCGGCAGCGCGCGGCAGTTCATTTCCGCGCGTGCGACGCAGCCGAAGTGTCGAGCAACGTCGAGCCGCCAAAGTTCGCCTAGTTGACCTTTGGCTGCTCGACGTTGCTCAACGCGTCGCAGCAACCAATCGGGAGAGACTCTGCTATGTGATGACGCAACGACAACAGGACTTTTTTTGGACTTTTTAAACTTACCCCATGGAACCTCCATGAAGAAACCAGCCTCCGGTAAGAAACTTTGCATTTTTACAGTTGTTGCTGTCCGCTCGAGCGTACGATCACCCCAAACATTAAAAAAAAACGTTTTAATCTCAACAAAGGCTTTTGGAGCTGCAGTTCGGCTCGTAGAAAACCCACTCAAGTAGTAACGAGGTTCACGTGCAGCTGATTTTATCTGCCCGGTGTGCATGAAACGAACAACCCGAGCGGAAAAGGAGCCAGACCCCCTCCTCTGCCTCCTCCCAGGGCGCGTTATCAGACGCGTCTTCAGTGGCTTCAGTGTGAACAGTGACAAGCGGCCAAAAGGGGACGGCAGGAGCGTTTCGACGCGTTTGGTGGTTACCCGGCATTAAAAGAGTCTGTGCAGTCTGTGCAGCATAGGGACATTGGGAGGACGTTCCAGAGCAGACCTGCTCATTACGTCAATGGCATTACTGGTCGATCGCAGCGTGACATTATTTTTTTTTTCCCGCAGCGTGACATTAAAAAAATTGTCAGCCAATCAAACATCCCGTTACTTGATTGACATACAGGGCAACCAATCAGATGACAACTGAATCTTGAGTTTTAGGCTCCCGTCACTTGATTGACATACACGGCAACCAATCAGATGAGAGCTTTAGGTCATTGTGCATGCAGTTTCTGAAAAACCATGGCGCGAAGGTGGAACGCAGCGAAACATACTAAGCTAAAACAATCAGATTTCGGACTGTTCATGGAAAATACGACATGGACTTCCCACCCAAAAGCCAGCGGAGAAAGAGAAAGGTGGAGGAACTAAAATCCCTGTTCGGACATTAGCAATTTCAAAAGCGGAACCCCGCCACCATCTTCCGGGTGAGTGACGCTGTGATGTTTCTCTGCACGCTTAAACATACTGGTTGGGAGTTGACGTGGCTTTATTATTAAAATCATACGAGACACTGAATAAACTCCTTTACCCCAATCAAAAACCCTGGCTAAATAAGGATGTCCGCACCCTGCTGGCAGCCAGGGACACTGCATTCAAGTCTAGAGATACTGAGGAGTTGAGAAAGTGCAGGAGAGAACTGGATGATGGCATAAAGAAGGCCAAAGCCGCGTATGCACAGAGGATCGAGGGTCAGTTCATCTCACATGATCCACGGAGCATGTGGCAGGGCATCAAATGCTTAACAGACTACAAGGGCAAAAGCAAACAATGCCCCAGGGACCCATCCCTGCCTGATGCCCTCAATAAGTTTTATGCACGTTTTGAAGATCCAAACAGACCAGCTAGCACCAGACTCACCTCATCACCAGACGAGGAGCACCTCAAAGTGACCGCAGCAGAAGTGAGAGGTAGTCTCAGAAGGATCAACCCTCATAAAGCTACGGGTCCAGACAACATCCCAGGGAAAGTTCTGAAGGAATGTGCGGACCAGCTCTGTGAGGTGCTGGCTGACGTCTTCACCACCTCACTTTCACTGGAGTCAGTTCCCACCTGCCTGAAGACTGCCACCATCATCCCAGTCCCAAAAAGCTCCACAGTGACTGGTCTGAATGACTATAGACCGGTGGCTCTCACCCCGATAGTCGCTAAATGTTTTGAGAAACTGGTCATGTCCCACATCAAGACAACCGTCAACATCAGCGAGGACCCTCATCAATATGCATACCGCGAGAACCGATCAACAGAGGACGCCATCTCCTCTGTGGTCCACACTGCTCTCACCCACCTGGATCAGAAGGACTCATACGTGCGTCTGCTCTTTGTGGACTTCACATCTGCCTTCAACACCATGATCCCCCAAACTCTGATAGACAAACTATCCACACTTGGACTAAGCCCCTCCATCTGTAACTGGGTACTAGACTTCTTAACAAACAGACCACAGTCCGTGAAGATCCACAACTTCTCCTCCTCCACCATCACCCTCAGCACTGGCTCTCCTCAAGGATGTGTGCTGAGCCCTCTTCTGTTCACTCTGCTCACATATGATTGTACAGCCACACATCCAGGCTGTCATATTGTTAAGTTTGCAGATGATACAGCTGTGGTGGGATGCATCACAGATAATGATGAATCCAGCTACAGACAGGAGGTGGAACATCTGGAGAGCTGGTGCAAAGAGAACAACCTTCACATGAATGTGAAGAAGACGAAGGAGATGATTGTGGACTTCAGAAGGAACAAACACACCCACACCCCACTGTATATAGGTGGATCTGCGGTGGAGGTGGTCTCCAGCTACAAGTACCTGGGTGTACACTTGAATGATAACCTCAGCTGGAGCAATAACACCACCAGCCTGATCAAGAAAGGACATCAAAGACTCTACTTCCTCAGACGGCTGAGACGAGCTGGTCTGAGAAGCTCAGTCCTCACCTCGTTCTACAGGTGTGCAGTGGAGAGCGTCCTGTGCTCCAGCATCAACGTGTGGCATGGAGGCTGCACAGTTGCAGAGAGGAAAGCTCTACAGAGAGTGGTGAAGGCTGCACAGAAGTCTGTGGGAGTCAGTCTCCCCACCATCACAGACATTTACACCTCCAGATGCAGAAAAAGAGCCACCTGCATCATGAAAGACCTCACTCACCCAGCACACTCACTCTTTGCACCACTCCCCTCGGGACGGAGGTTGAGGAGCATCAAATGTAGAACCACTAGACTGAGGAACAGCTTCTACCCTGAGGCTGTCAGACTCATGAATAAATAAATAATAAGAATAAACACTGCAAAATGTCACATCA